>LIEC01011876.1:221748-252427 GCA_001925005.1 Drosera capensis
ATGAAAATATTTAATTATAGTTACTAAAATTTTATTTGGTAATGTTAATATAATAAAATTATTAATATAAATATTCATCTTTATCGTAAATAAAAAATCATAAGATATGGAGAAAAAAATCATAATATGAAGATGGATGGTTATGATTGAGTGTGAAATATTAGATTTTAATGTATGTAAATAATATAAAAAATTAATGTTATGTAATTAGTCTTGTGATTGATTATGAAATATTAAATTAAAAGATATAGATGGCTTTTGTGATTGATTGTGGAATATTAAATTAAAATTTTAAATAAAAAATCATAAAATATAGAGTAAATGATCATAAGATTAAAATACATTGTTATGATTGGGTGTGAAATATTAGATTTTAATGTATATAATAATATAAATAATTAATCTTATATAGTTAATTTTGTGATTGATTGTGAAATATATTATATTAAAGATATTGATGGTGTCACATGGGACGCCATGACATACCGTCCGAAGACTTAGTGTAATAATATATATATATATTAGATTGTGAAATAAACATTAATGATAGATTTAGTTATGAACTTTAATCTTGAATCAATTTAAATTTTTTTTGATATCGTTAAGAATAAAAACAAAACATTAAAAATGAAACATTAAGAATTAATGCATACCGTTGCAAAAATTATGAGATGAAGGGAGTGGTATTTGTTTCACATAAATTCCGACTCATAATTAAAAATGAACGTCTCATATTAATTATAATACTACCATATTAAGTAATCTTAGTTTGTTAAAAAATTCAAAATATCCCTATATTATTCCAAATTATCTTTTTTTTTTTCTCTCTCCTTACCCACTCATAATTGTAACCCCCACTTACAAAGATAATAAGGCAAAAAAAAAATATCAATTCAATGCTTTCCTTAATAATCATGTCAAGTTAATAAATCATAATTTATTTAGGACGGATGGAATATGTTAATATATTTACTCTTTTATTAAATTTGGATTTGAATTACCATAACATTTGTAAGTGAAGAAAGTATCTCTACTAATCAATCCTACTATCTGAAAATAAACATTGTTATGCAAGTATTCTAAGGTGTGAATTTAGGGTTTATATGTGGCAAGGGAGGAATTCCTCCCTCAATAAAATAATAAACATAATGATTAAGTGAACGGATTTATCAAGATAAAATTTGATTTATATAATGAGATGATCAAATGTGAGTTTAAACCCAACGGTCATATAACTATATCTAATTTTTAAAGTCTTCTTTAATGTTTAGAAATATGACTCATGATTAGGGTTGCAAATGAGCTGAATTGATTCGTAAATCTATTTGGTTCGATTCGATAAAAACTCGGCTTGAGTGTCGTTAATTAAGTTTATGAGTCAAATTTCAGCTTAATTTTAGACTCGTAAAATTAATGAGTTAAATTTGAATCATCCATAACTCGACTCGATTAGATTCATTTACTCATGACATTTGATCTAAGAACGAAACTTTCGAGAAAAAAAAAATTGAACAGAAAATATGATAAACAAGTGTTGTACGTAATACTATTTCAAAAAACAAGGAGTATATATTTGAAGAATAACTTCATTCAAAAGCATCACAGTTGACATAAATAGAAGTTTACTGAGAGAATCTTTTTTTATTGTAACCTGATCTTTTGTAAGCTTTCAAAATTGTTTTGCCATGTGACATTATGTTTGTTCTTCTTTGGGAAAAATACATTTTACCTCTTTTGTACTTTAGCATTGGGACATTCGATATTTTTGAATTATACATATATTTCTTGGTAATCCGATATTTTTTACATAATATAATAATAAAATGGAGATAAGGAATGATGTTTTTGAATCCTTATAAATAGGGATTGAAGTGAGAGATATAAAATTATATAGGGATAAAAAATCGATTGGATGTGTCACTTTTTGCAAATTCCTATATATGTATTGGGATATAGATTGTTTCAAGGAAGGAAGCCGTTGCAAATGCTCTAATATGCCGGTCACACTAGATGAGACAATAATTGAAAAGAATAAACAAAACGAAAAAACGAGTCTGATTTTGAATTATTTGAGACTAGACTCGTGCTTGTGATGAACAAGTTAATGACATTCTATCATCAAATAAAACTTATTATTTATTTTTTGTTTAAAATACCAATAGAATTGAAAATTTTTATAACACTCAAAGATTATTTTACACTTCTTGATTGATTATAAACTCCATCATTTTAGATCTTTTAATTAGTCATTAACCTCTGCATGCGCTACGTTAGTTTTTAGGCCTTTGAAATGAAAAAGCATTTAAGAGAATTTAATGTGATATCAACAAAAAAAAACCTATACATCTCAATTATGTATTATAATATGATATAGATTAAATAAGGGTTGAAGGGATTAAAGTATTTTTAATCAAGATAACAAAAAATACTCATGAAACGATAATGAATATCGTTTCTTAACAATCCGACTCTTAAATGTGATCATTTATTTCAATGAAAGATGATAACCAAAATTAGAATCACTTCAACATTATAATTTTTAAAATTAAAAATCATTAGAATGAACGATCTAAAATATTTCTTAAAAGAGGTATATTATGCTCGAACGTACGTATAAATGATGGCTATCAAATTTTACAAATACGATGTAAACACATACGTGACAATATCTATACAATAGTTGATGATAAACGATGTCGATTATTGTGTTTTTGTGAGTGTCTTTGGCCAAGATGCCAAGGCATTTTACCTTTTTTTTGGATTAAATTCTTCATTTATTTTGTTAGTAATGATCAAATCCTTAATGATTGATTTATTATCGAATGAATCAATAAATAGGTTGACATGTGAATGATTAACTAAAAAAAACTGCCACATTTGTATTACATCTTTATAAAGATAATTGATTTTTTTCTCAACAAAAAGTGTTTTTTTGTATAGAAAGAGATAAATATATAAAACCTATCTGACTACATCAGCTGTATTGATTTTGAATTAAATCCTGATTATACTTGGAAAATAGTCACAAATTCCCCGTAACTATGGCACATTGATCTTGTGTGAAAAACCAATATATAGTTCTACCGAAAAAATAAAACAATACATAGTTCAGGTAGATTTTTGGTACGTTTTCCTTTTGAAAAAAATTTGCGCAGTACTTTGTGCGTGCAACATTTTCAAGATTCAAATCAAAAGTTCAAGACAAAAACAGTACCATTTCTCAAAGAAAACTGAAAACAGCAGTTAGTTGTCCTTTTACGTCGAAAGTTGGCGTCAACACGAGGCGAGTACAGTGTCTTAGGATTCCCTTCACGTTTTAGAACTGCAAATTGCTTTTCATACCCCGGTCAACACCCCTTTCATAATCTGATCCGAGTGCCCACAACCCACGCCTCTTTTTCAGGTCCTGTGCTCAATCTCTTTCCTTTTTTTTTCTCTATAAATATTTTCTTATATTGTGCTGCAAAATTTTCAAAATCAAAATAAGGATCATTTTTATTTATTCCATCAATCTCATAAAACATGGTTTTATGGGATATTTGTTTATTTGAATTATTTTAAAATATATATTTATTTTATAAATTTTTTATCTAAAAAAATACAAAATCAATCAAATTCAATTATATTATATTCATTATGTTTTCTCAAAACTGTTACAGTAAATCTCATTGTCATCAAAAAATATTCTTTCTTCATCAAATTTTATAAAAAATCAACACATAAATTCTTATGCCCGATAAATTGTTACAAGAATTATGAAACGGAAGAAGTAATGATTTTTTTTTTAAAAAAATACATATTTATAACCCACAATAAAAGATTTGAAAAATCAAGTTGGAATCGAATATCGATTATGCTAAATTTTTGCATCATTAGTTATGTGACAATAAATTAAGCATAAAGAAAAAGTTTATAATAAAATCAAAAACAAATAATAAGTTATAAGTATTCTCTTTCAAATCTTGCAGAACAATTTATGATTTGTTGTTTTCTTTTTTTAACATAAGTTTTGTAGATTTAAAGATGGATTTTATGAAACGTGTATCATAATATATGTGTGTCTAATAAACACACGATTGAGATTAAAACAATACAAATCAATGATTGCGGTTAAAATATTATCTTTTAATTTTAACTATTTATTTTTTATTTTTTAACCTCAATTATTTTTTTAATATTCAGATCTATATCATTATATATATTTTTTAAAAAAAATTGATCTCAAAATACTTTTATATATTAAAAGCATATGAAATGGAAAAGGACACTATTGGAAAAATGAGGAAAGAGTTCGAGTGTGATTAGTATCACTCTTTCGAAGCACACTACTTTCAAAATAGGCACAGGAATCTAAAGAGTAGAAAAGTGTCGTAATTTATTTTTTTTAGGTTTTTTTTATAAATAGAATTATCAAATTAAAATTACAAACAAGTTAATTAACAAAATAATATTTTTTTAAAAATATAATAAAAAAAACGTAGGACATCATTCCTAAAAAAAAGTGTGGGTGATGGGGCTCTCCTGAATCTTGCGTGTGATTTGCACGTACCAATCTAAAGAGTAGAAAAGTGTCGTCATTTATTTTTTTTAGGTTTTTTTATAAATAGAATTATCAAATTAAAATTACAAACAAATTAATTATCAAAATAATATTTTTTAAAAATATAATAAGAAAAAACGTAGGACATTATTCCCAAAAGAAGACGCCCTACATCTTTAGTTGGGATTAAGTCGCAGGACATTTTTGGTTGGAATGAAATCCACATCGATCGAGATGCGAGGGAGTCTTCCTTTTTCCTCTATAAAAGTGACCTCCTTTCCTAATTTCTTTTCAATTTCAAATATTTGAAATTTTAATATAATTTTAAATTATTATATTGAAATTTTTAAAATTTGAAATTCAAGTTAAAAAATTTCCGACGTACTTTTGCGACGAAATTGCTGCAACTGCGAATTTGCTGTAAAAGTTTTAGGATTAATTTCAATAAAGGTAATCCTAAAATTTCATATTTTATGTTTTTAATGTGCTTAGTTAATGTAGTAATTAATGTAGGAATTAGAAAATAATTTAGGAAGTAATTAGATTAGGAAATGATTTAGGAAATAGGTAGATTAGGAAATAGTTAGATTAAGTTAGATTACAGAGTAATTAAATTATGAAATAATTAAATTATAGAAATAATCTAGGAAGTGATTAAATTGTAAAATAATGTACTTAAGAAATAATTAACTTAAAAAATGAATTAATTTAGAAAAATGATTTATTCTCTATTGTATTGTACCATTTCATTTTATGGACGAGTTATTTAGACTTTTTACATATGTAGTATGTATAAACGAGTTCTTTGGACTTTCTGCTTATGTATTATATAGTTCGGATTTTTCATTTTCATTATTTCTGATTTATCATGTATTATGTAGTTCAGATTTTTCATTTTCGTTATTTCTGATTTATTATGTATTATATAGTGTTGGACTTTAATGTCACTGATTATGATTTATGTATTATCGATAATGTATACTAGTATGTTTGACGTATAATTTTCATTCTATTCATCGATCATGTAAACTAATATGTTTTAGTTATAGTGTTCATTCTATTTATCGATCGTGTATTACTCATCTATACATGTGTCTATTGTTTTAGTTATATTTTATGTAAGATACACAGGTATAACCTAGAGGGGGAGGTTGAATAGATTGCCATAAAGTTTTTCAGTATAATGCAACGAAATGATGAATTTAATACACTGATATTCTTTGCAGACTATTGAGGTGGTTTGCAGTAGAAGCTTAAACTTAGAGAGTTTGTCTTTTTTTGCTGTTGAGATTGATTCCTAATAGTTATAATAGCTCAAAAAAATGAAAATTAAATAAAGAACACAAGATTTATACTAGTTCAGACACTCGTTATCAATTGATAAACGAGAAGAACTTAGTTCAGTCTTCCCTTAGTAACTAGTTTTTGTCAATCCAAAATGTGAATTCACTATCTTCTTGTTTTTGTCTTACAAGACAACTCCTTTACAAGGTAGCTAACTTGTCAAAGGCGAAGAACCTAGGTCCTTGCACAGATCCTTCATTGGACTCTGCGGCGCCTTCTGTTCTTCAGTGCAAACTAGTGAATCATCTTCTTCCTGTTCTTCAATTCAACTCATTTGAATAGTTTTGAATTGAGATTGAATTTGCACTCTTGTACATTCAATCTCTCATTCAACAGCTTTCTCAGTAGTCTTGTTCTTCGAGCTCTTTGATCCCCTTTTATAAGTTAAGTGAATGAATCCGTGACTTGTGTACTTGACCTGATGCTTACAATAGTGAAGTTAACAGCTCATCTTTTTCAGATCCTCGTACTATCACTATGAACCTCAAATCTTTGATGTGATTGATCGTAAGACTTCTTGTAACGCCCCAAGATGTCTTGTCTAATACCTACCAGACACGTGATGTTACCGTCACTTCAAAGTCTATTCGAAGCAAGGCGATAAGATTACATGGGGTTTAAGTATCAGAAACATAGAGAACTATCAAGAAATGTTCAACTTACATTATATTAAATTACATGGAACTCAAAAGTCCAGAAATAAAGAAAAATGTTACAACAAGCCGAATCTAATCAAAATCGCTATGAAACGATCCATTCCATGATTTTTTATTACCTGAAACAAACATGTAACCATGAGCTCGAATTTCTAGTAACACAGGATACATGTCCATTATAGGGATCCAGCATTCTTATTATATAATATGTTTCCCATGCACAAATAGGATGCAATGCAAACAACACTGAGCAATCATATGCCAAACATGAATATATAAATACGTGAATAATAATTCAAGTTAATCACGTTAATCCTTGTTTCGTTACCGTCAGTCTTTATTAAAGTTTTTAAGGCTCTTCATGCATTTCATGTCAAGTCGTATTGATTTTCGTGACTTTTACAGGTTAATGACATGGGAGGAGTTACCATAGAAATTTAATATGTTAACTAGTATGGTCATACTAGGAATAATTAAACAAGCTTTATGGTCTCTACAGTCGACCCAGGACGATTAATTTTAACCAAACACGATCATCACTTGATGTCGCTGCGTGCAACGAAATGGTTAATTGCACCCCTCCTAACTAATCATGTAATCGTAACCCTCATAGTCATTAATATTTACAAGAACTTCTTCATATTCATCATTTTAGGATACTCAGGCATATAACATGAAATCAATCATATTAATTCCATATACAACAGGTGACTGTCATGACGTTCGTAATTCATGATTTCAGACATGTATAGCAGGTGACTATCATGATATTCGTAATTCATGATTTCAGACATGTATCATGAAATTAATTATATTAATTTTCATGTATAGCAGATGATTGTCACGGCGTTTCATAATCTCATTTGTCACATTTAATTATACTTCAGGATAATGGAAATAATTCCTCATAAATTATAGGGGTCAGGTATTTTTATAACGTTCTCTAAAATTTTTTAGGATTAATAGTTTATTACAAAATAATATTCAATCAGCACAGAATATCACATATCAAGTACAAAAAATATTCAAGAATTTTATTATTATCTATAATATTCTATAGGTTGCATCGTTATCCTTTTACATATGCAATTTAACATTCAAGACACTCAAGAATATTAGGATTTTATTTTTTATTTAACATGCAAGTATGTGATCAAATAGTCATATAAATCAAGTCACGTACACAGAATTATTTAATTTAGGTAATGATGTGTGTTACTTTGCAATTTCATAAAATCAGAAAGTTCTACAAATAACTCAAAACTTAATCCTACTCTTTCGTAACATTCGTACCTCAAAAGTATTCGGGAAAAGTAATCAAACTCCAAACGATGTCTGGTTGGAAAGACGTTGCCGTGATCGGGGATGACCGGAATTCTCCAGGCAATGGTGGTCGGGGGTGGTCAGGATTACGGATAAACTATTCGAAGAAAAGTATAGGAAAAGAACTTACCCTTTTTCCCTGTCTCTGCTCTCGACTTGGATTCAAGTTCGATGTGAAATTAATGTGGTTTGAGACTAGTTTATATAGGTAGGTTGTTGAGATATTTACGAGAATGGTTAAGATATTTACGAAATTTTCAAGCCAATCAAATCATTTCAAAGATAACCCGAAATGTCTTAGGAAGATATATTTTTTTAAAATAATTTGTTCGATATTACACTTCTACACTTCAATCTGCTACAACTCAGTCTGTACTCAGTATCGTTGAGACCTCGTCTGTACTCAGTCACTACTGTGTAGGCCTTTTTCTGAAAGATTAATCCCGCATCCTAAAGTATTTTTGCAGGTCTTTTATTATCATTGCATCCCAAATCCTCTGTAGTAGTCTGCATCTGATGATCCACACAATGATCTTCATCTGTGGCCGTATTCTCTCCACCATCTAATTTTAGTCTAAACACACTAACAACATAATGGCTAATATTTCTAAGTTTTGTTCATCAATTTCTATACAAATAGAGGGATTACACATTCCTATTAATCTCCTCCTAAATTGATGTTAACAAAACTTCTAAGTAAAATAATAAGCTTACCCTTTAATTACATTGTTTGATAAAAAGATAAAAACCTTAATCTAATTTCTTAGACTAATATGCAGCAAAGGGTGTATACCTTCTATCTGTGATACTCACTGCCTTTGCTACACTTGTGAGGCTGATTCTTAGATGTTCTGTGATGTGTTTTTTTCACCCTGTAGGGCTGCTCCCTTTGAGATCTGTGCCCTGGTGGCCTCTCTTGTAGGATTTTCTCCCCCTGAGTTCTGTGGCTTAATGACCTTTCCCCTTAAGGCTTTTGTGACATTGCAGCCCTTTCTTCTTCTGGTGCTGCTGTTGATGTTCTTTTGAGCTCATATGTAGATGGCTTTGTTGCAGTTTTCTTTTCTATTTTTTTTCCTGACTACAGCTTTCTCTGCTTCCTTCTTCCCAGAAGGCCTTGTTGCCTCTTTTCCTTTCTCTCTTGCCTTCCCCCCATATTTATTAGCATTGATTGCACCTGTAAGGGTTTCGATTATAGTTGTAAGGGATTTTAGTTCAAAAGTAGTTGTCTGCTGAGCAACTGTGGCTTTGACAGTTTCAAGTTGAAGATTGTTTTCCATTAAGCCAAGCCTTGTGTCGTTGTTGCAAATGTGCTCCTTAAGCTGCTGCTGGCTGGTCTTCAGAAATGCTTGTGGTTTGCAAAGGTCAACTGAGTGTTAGGAAAATTTGACCCTACGAATGACGAGGGAACCTTCTTAGGATACTCCAAAACTAGTAAAGTCTTTAGAGTATATAACGACAAAACACAAACAGTTGAGGAGTCAGTTCATATTTTCTTTGATGAATCTGAAATATCCATGCGTGATGTTAATGTCTTTGATGAGGAATGTGCATGCATAGATGATAAACAGGATGCAGACAAGAGCTCTGAAGCTGGAGAAAAAGATGAGTAGTCTACACACACTGAAGAGAACAATAATGAGGCAAAGTCGGAGCAGCCCACAAGACAACAACAACTGGAACACATAATCCTTGATCAAGACAAAATGAGATAGATCAAGGCATATACACAAGATGACATCAACGGAGACAAGGATGCACCTGTGCAGACTAGAAAGGCAACAACTAGAGAGTGCATGTCTGCATACTCTTCATATCTGAAATGGAATCAAAGACAACAAATGAAGCTTTAAGTGATCCAAACTAGATTGATGTCATGCAAGAAGAACTAAACGAGTTTCAAAGAAACAAAGTATGGTATCTAATGTCAAGACCCAAGAATTATCCAATTGTTGGCTGTAAATGGGTGTTCAGAAACAAAACTGATGAAACTGGAACAGTCATCAGAAACAAAGCACGGTTAGTGGCAAAAGGTTACTCACAAAAAGAAGGAATTGATTTTGATGAAACCTTTATCCCTATTGTAAAACTGGAAGCAATAAGAATGTTTCTTATCTATTCTGCATACCAAGAATTAAAGGTTTATCAAATATATGTGAAGAGTGCCGTCCTCATGGAGACTTGCAAGAGAAGGTATATGTTAAACCGGCTCCTGGCTTTGAAGACTTTGATCATCCAGATCATTTCTACAGATTAGAAAAGATATTATATGGTTTAAAACAAGGTTCAAGGACATGATATGAAACTCTCTCAACTTTCTATGTGAGAATAATTTTCAAAGAGGAAAGATAGATACCACCCTATTTCTTAAAAAACATAAAGAACATATACTCTTAGTGTAAATTTATGTTGATGACATTATATTTGGATGCACCAATAACAAACTGTGTGAAAGATTTGCTGCACTAATGAAATCTAAATTTCAAATGAGTTTAATAGGAAAATTGAAATACTTTCTAGGACTTCATGTACAATAGTTAGAAAATAGGATATTTATAAATCAAGCCAAGTACCTAAAGTACACAGTCAAGAAATATGGATTAGAAAATATAAGTCACATGAAAACCCCCGTGAATGCAACCATAAAAATTGAAAAGGATGAGAGTAGAAAAAAAATAAGCCAAATAATATATAAAGAAATAATAGGCTCACTTTTATATTTTACTACAACTAGACCAGACATCCAATATTCAGTTTGCGCATGTGTAAGATATCAATCTGATTTCAAAGAATCCCATTACACTACAGTAAAGAGAATCCTGAGATATCTCAAAGGAACTCCAGATCTGGGTATATGATATCCTAGGGAATCAAATTTTACACTAACAGGTTATCCAAATGCAGACTTTGTAAGTTTTAGAGTTGACGGGAAAAACACAAGTAGGTCATGTCAATTTCTTGTTGCAAGACTGATTTCATGTTTCAATAAGAAGCAGACCACATTGTCAATCTCTACTACAGAAGTAGAATACATAGCTGTAGAAAATTATGCTGCACAAGTACTATGGATGAGTTCAGAAATACTCAGACTAAGATATAATATTTTCTAAAACTCCAATATTTTTTGACAACACGGGTGCAATGACAATGTCAGAAAATCCAGTTTTTCATGCCAGGACCAAACATATTGATGTCAGATATCATTTTATCAGAGATCATGTGCAAAAAAGATCATATTAAATTGGAATATATTTCAACAGAAAAACAAATAAAAGATATTTTTACAAACCCTCTTAATGAGAGCAAATTTATTTAATTCTAAGGTGAATTGGGTATTGATTGATTTGACTCAGTAAAATGATCAAAAAGTTCTACTGCTCTACTGCACATGTGGAATGTAGGCCAACATTATTCTTACTCTACTGTATTTCTATTTTTGGGAAAAAATAACATTTTAAAACCGATTGCCTAAAATTTCGCAACAGTTAAAATCAGCAACTGAATCTGCGCAACGTATATTTGTTTAATGACAACGGTAACCTTTTCAAAGAGTATAAATTTGAAAAAATTTTCAAACAAAAGTACTTTTTCACTCTCTCACTCTAAATATTCTAATACTCTTTCTCTCTTGCACTCTACTGTAAACCCTAGTTTGCGAATTATGAGAACTCACTTTCACGAACTTGAAAATTCTTTTTTGATTTCACTAAAAAAAATTTGACCTACATCTGATGTAACACTCCTCTTAGGAGCGACAAATCTCAAGAACAACGAAACCCCAACAAGAAGAACCGAATTGAAGACCGAAGTGGTTTTTGATTTCGAGACTTTGAAGAATGAATCAAATAAAATGAAAGAAATATCCGAGTTGATTCAGGATGGAGGCCTCAAGCACTTCTGTAAGAAAACCAACAGAATAAAAGACGAAGAGATACTTGGTTTCATCAAAAAGGCAAAAATGGTAGAGTTTCAATACATCATATACACATCCACTAGACGAATTGAGATCACAATCACTCCCAATGATTTGGAACAACTTTTCAGAGTTTTAAACGAAGCACCTAGAGATTTCCCAATCTCTGTGGTAAATGATGGGAGACATGCAATGTTAAGCGAGGACATACAGAAAGAAGGAATACAAACAAAATATGCAAGTTATAAGTAACTGGGAACAAGTTCCTATCAATTGCTTTTGGGATCTCCATGTACATGCTGAGTGCAAGTCCTGATATACGAAATACGCTTCAGGTCACAGTACCTATGAGACAGAAAACAGTGAAAGAACAAGCAAATATACAACAACAAAAAACTAAGTATTCCTGTCTACGGCAGGGAACAAGCAAATATACGGAAGCATGAAATGACCGTAACAGGTAAAACAAAAGTGAAAAGGTGCTCCGCCAAAAAAGTTATAGGGAGCAGCTGCAGGCCATACTTGAATTCACCTGGGAGAAGTAGTAATGGGAAACAGGAGTACTTGCTTCGTCCACAAAACTCCGGCATCATGCATTGCAGAACTGCAGACGAGGAGCGAAACCGTGACTCTAACCATTGCCCTAGATAATCACAGTTCATTCAGCTGCAGCTCCTAACAGAGCTTACAGTACATCCTTTGTGTTTCATCCCCATTTTACATGTCTGCTATGATGTGTTTCTGGTTTAAGTGGCCATGACCATGGGTAGTTGTCAGATTAATATGTGCCCCCACCGAGAAAAGCAATTCCCATCTCTCATACGATCCCATCAGCCCCAGTTGAGAAGATGGATATGCCAATGTGTACTCTTGAGAAGAGGGAACCAATGGTATAGATGGGAAAGGAAATTACGCCATGCAGTCTATATCAGATTGGTGGCCGGAGATGATTTCTTTCTTCTCCTGTTTTTAGGCTTCACAGCATCCTTCAGTGTAAGTATCCTTCTCATATCAGATTCAACTGGAGATACATCAATTGGTGAAGATGAAAGGTGGCTTTGTTTAACGGTCTCCCGTTGAACAGCTTCATGTTGTCTTTGCTTCTCAACTGATTTTTCAACAAGCCTCTTGGTTTGTTCTCCAGCACCTACAAAAAATGAGAGAAGCACCAGTCTTAGATCAACAATAGTAATTCGTTCTTTTTAGCTCACTTAGAATGGCAAAGAGTTCGTTGCAGTATAAAATACCAAATCCAATGATCATCTTTTTTAAGGCAAAATGTAGTCTGCATGCACCAGTCAAATAATGGGTGTATCAATCTCAATGATGTAGATTGTGAAATCATTCTCCCGTAGGATAACCTATTATCAAATACCTAAGAATACACGTCTGCCCAAGTACTCACTGAACAGAAGACTATCGGTATTTCACAGCCGGCCAACGAAGAGAAAGTGTAAGCAGTCCAAAATGCCACTTCACTATCTCTCCAATTCAAACATATGATCCAACAAAAACCAGATCATGGCCATTGGAATGTTGGACTTCCAAAAGCATATTTGATGCCCTGGGGAGTTGAACAAAGTTGCTGCTTTCCATAAGAACGTTGAAGTTAAAACCATAGGTGAGAAGTGATCTAGAAAAGGCAATACCACGAGATGCAAGAGAAATCTTCAAAACATCAGAGTCCACACCTTTAAAATAAGGATCCCTGGCAGAAGCAAACAGGAGGAATCATATGAAAGAGTTAAATGGATAAAATCCATCAAAGAGCAGAAGAAGAGGGAGTTGTGAAAGCATATGAACGAATAAATCATGTCGCAACTATTTAAATAAAAAAAGAAGAAAAAAAAACACACTGCAGGAGACTTGTACGGATGAATAATGAGCAGCTTAACAAAGATGAATAATGATAAATTTTTATGCTGGAAAGTTCATACAATTTGAGCAAGCACTGTGTTGGATAAGCGCTTTTAACTTCGTGGTTCTCCCTATCTCTGAAAGAACAAGCTTAAAATATTTGAAGAATTATTGCATATTGTTGCGTCCTTGAACTTTAAATGATACAACCCAAGAAGAAAAACAGAAAGCCAGTGCCCATTCTGTGTTCACTCTTCCTCCAATCTCAAATTTTGTTTCTGTTACCAGTATTTTGGGCGATCACATCACAAGTCATCCTTAGCCAAGCATAAAAGCAGATTGGGGGTAATGATTCTCGGCCAACCAACAACAATTTGTAATTATATCGACCATCATAGAAAGTGATAGTCATCAACATATAATTATACTAGAAAGCTCCCAGCCAGTAAATATACCAGCTCGAGGGGCGCCCAACGGAACTTTCAGCTTTTCGGCCTCTTCCATCAAATCCGCATAGTTCAGTTGGTGCCTCAACTTCCACAACAGTGCTCCGCTCACGACTTCTGGAAGACATTGGCTCGTGAATATGATGCCCCGAGCCAGCTTTGTGAAAAGCAAATTCGTACTCACCACCACTGAATCTTGCTCCTGGATCTTGTATGGTAAGCTCTGTAGCACTTGAAGGTTGTCGTTTAATTCCGTGAAGAGCTCTTCCCTCATCATATAATCTAACCTGCAATATTTGTAGAAGCTTTATGAGACATCCGCTAGAAAGATAAGAAAGTGACAGAACTCCATGCACAAAGCAGAAGTCATATCGAATACCAACGACATAGAAGACAATTACTGTTTGTAACCATGTGTAGATGGCGAAGAGAGAAAATGGAAGTGGAGTTACAAAGAGAACTAACAGCATCTTTGATCATACGCGTAACATCAGAAGCTTTATCAGAAGCAGCAAGCAAGCAATCCATAATGACGTCGTGAGTGACACCTACTCCTCCGGCTTTCTGAATGGCACAAACATCTCCATTTGTATTTAGCGTGATGGTCATTCTTCCCTTCATGACGGCTTCTTCATAGTGATTAGGGTCAATCACCTGACCAAGTGCAAACGAATTTAAGACATCAGCAACACGGCTAATGAAAATAGTCCATGCAAGCAGACCTAAGCTTTTAGTAGCCTCTCACCGGAATGTTCTCCTCGGTTAAAAAAACAAATGTCACAGCTATTGGAAGATGATGTACGATCAGGGGAAGCGGCTCTCTGGCCTGCCAAAGATTAATGGCTGTAAAGATCACAAAAGTATTACCACAAAGGAATGCTAACAAGTCTTTATGTTATACCACTAACCCCACCGCCAGTGAAAAGAACTAACCTCCGGCGGATGTAAAAACACTTCTTCACTTTCATCACCCACCAAAGAACATTCAGGCCTCCTGAAAGTCAGCAGGGCGGCCAAGGCAGCAATATTTGCAGCATCGACAAGATTTCTGTGTCCAAGGGAGAGGTATTGACACCAACATCAGACAAGCATCAGCATGGTAGAAGGACAGAGTTGAAATATTTTGAGAGAAATATAATCACCCTCCATTATCAAGGATGTGAAGATCTAAACGGATAGACCAAACCAATTTTCCAGCAAGGATGCAAAGTGATTCCATATCCACTGCCCTGCTTTCTCTGCAAGAGAACATAAACTTCTTTAACTTGGCTATCTTGTCGTTGGAACCCAAATAAATCAATTTTTTATATGGAATTTTTCTAATAAAGCCAGTAACCCATGTAGTGAACTGAAATTGTATTTGGACAAACCGGGGTGATGCGACAAGTCATTGCTCAAGTATGCTCCAAGGCAATAGACCAATCATAATAATATTTCACTTCAATATATGCTTTATCAAAAAAAAAAAAAAAAAAAAGAGTATAGAACAACATTTTCAAATAATGGAAATTGAGTATTAACCACCATGACTCAGTCATCAAACATTTTTTGTGAACAGAGATTACAACAGATTAAATACAGAAAACCCATCCCAGTCAACATTAAGACGACTTCAATGCCTCCTTAGCATGGCGGGAGGAGCAATATAAGAAGGTATTTAAAAAGAGGAATCACTAGAAAGCTGTGGGTACATCTAAGTCAGCAAATCACTAGCACACAACAGAAGGTTCTATACAGCACTTTTTCAAGCCACTTCAGTCTTTGCTCAGTAACGCAGTTCTAGGACAACTACCACCAAAGAATAAGCTAGTTGTACACCTAACAACCTTTCCAGGTTGTTAAAGGAGAAAAGTGAATTATATTATTGATAGGGAGAATACAATATATATATATGTATGTATGTATGTATGTACGTATGTACTTCATAAGTTTCTATATTCTCAACACTCTCCCTGAAGTTAGGGCATATAAGTTGAACAACCCAAACTCGTTACATAACATCTCGATCCTACTCCCCCTCCATGCTTTAGTAAGAATATCTGCTAACTGATCTTCATAACGAGTATGTTATAACATAATCTCATTCTTCTGCACCTTCTCACGCACAAAGTAACAATCAACTACAATATGTTTAGTTCTCTCATGAAGTACTAGATTAGGGGCAATGTGGAATGCAGACTAATAGTCATATCGCAACTGACAAGAACTTATATTACCCAAGCCAAGCTCCGTCAATAGTGCCCTAAGCCAAACCATCTCACTTGTCAAGTGAGTCATTGCTTTATAATCCGTCTCAGCACTGGATTTTGAGACAACTTTCTTTTTCTTACTTTTCCAGACAATTAGATTATCTCCCAACATCACACAATATCTGGTTGTAGATGGTCAATCAACAAGACATCCGGTCCAATCTGCATCAGATTATCTGAACATATTCATATGACCTTGGTTTTTGAATAATAAACTGCATCCTGCCATCAAATATTTTACTACACGTAATGCCACCCAGTGTGTGGTGCGTGGTACACTCTATTCTGTTAGACTGGCATGTTGGTTTCGGGGATGTCGGATTGGGATGGTATTGTTAATAATAGTTCCAATTGTTTCTTATGTCTAAACCTGGTTTGTCGTTTGAGCCTTGCGGGATCGTGTGAGCC
This sequence comes from Drosera capensis, assembly GCA_001925005.1. Lineage (NCBI taxonomy): Eukaryota > Viridiplantae > Streptophyta > Magnoliopsida > Caryophyllales > Droseraceae > Drosera > Drosera capensis. Next base: position 238,482 of record LIEC01011876.1, read on the forward strand.
TCAGCGACGGTAATGCCACGTAGTTTCCTATGATAGGTTCAGGAAAGATGGGGCGTTACAGATGGGTGTAGTTGATTTAGTGGGGGTTTGATGTGTTGAGGATTTACCAAGCTCTACTACCATGTTACAGGAGAAAAGTGAATTATATTATTGATAAGGAGAATACAACATGTATATATGATCATATCACACACCTTAATATAAGATTTTTCTAGTAAGTTTCCATATTCTCAACACAGATATACTAGGATTTGTTATGGCCAAGCAGGTTCTAAAACAAGCACAATATGACCTCATACTGGATATAAGGTTGAGGACAGTTACCTCAATCCCCGATCTATCATGCGTCCCAATTCAACAGCAGACTCTCCAGGGCGGCCTGCCTCAAATGAAGGATCAGCCATGGGTGAAAACTCTGAAAAGATTGTGAGTGTGCCCTCATTTCTCCTATCTTGATAAGGTTTTACTAGTTGAGCAGTCACAAAAGCCATCACATGAGTGTCGCCAAGCTGCACCTCACATGAGCCATCTTCCCTGTGCAATTGTAACAATCTAACATGATGGAACCACAGGTCCGGGATTAAGAAGAAAATATAGAAATAAAAAAAGTATCTTATATAAATTACATTACTAAATGGCTAGCACATATGATAACAAGCATTCAGTTACGCCTTAACAAATAGTCCTCCTTTCATTAAAAATTTACACAAATACAAGATGCCACACACTTTTTTTCGAGCAAGTACCCACTGCTCATCGAAAGACACCAACCAAATTTCCAAGATTCTAGTCTTCCAGAAACTAGGTTCAGACATGAGATCGATAACGGAAATATAAGGATGCAAGCCATTAGATCGACCAAAGAAAATAAAACATATACATCATGTTGAAGTTCCGGTAGACTTGCCACTTCACACATAACGATGAGATCAGTAGCCTAGAACACTGATGAGCTTAATTAACTTCAGGGAGATTCAGTAGTAAAAACAAGCTATGGCACCCTGACTATCCCGACAAAAAATAGAACTATAAAAACAAGCCATGTCACCCTGACTATCCTGACCAAAAATAGAACTATAAAAAGCAAGCAAGTTCCCTCTTTATCTACCAATAGTTAAGATTAAACCAATTCTAGGTAAGCAATCCTGAAAAAACAAATTCCAATACAACCCCAGAGAAAGGAAGAAACTAAGAAACAACTGAAAATCCTACTCTGTTACCTAACTTGCTATTAACTGAATTGAAACGAAATTAACAATCATTTTGTGCCAACAAATGAGGGTCCAAATAAGTACAGCTTCTTTATCTTGCCGTGCCATATAAGTTAAATCCTTGTACAAATAAACAGGAGAGGACCCCTGCGTTGCAGAGGGACTTGCAAACTTTTTTTTTTTTTTTTTTTTTTTTTTTTTGCCGAAGCACACAAACTATTCTAATCATAGTCATTTCCTATTTGAATAATGTAACAAAATTACAAAACCTATACAATTAATGAGAAAGTGGTATAAACCTTATCTTTCACCTATTATTATACTCGCTGTTATTACCAATATAAGCAGATACAAATATTTGAAAGGAAAATGAGGGGCTGAATTTGATTCAGTCGTAGCGAATCCAAAATGACGGATTTTCATCATTTTCAAAATTTTAAAAATTAATGAGCAGATTTCACATCAACAAAGATGAAAAATGGAAATTTTTGAACTCATCTAAGCAAATTGGTGAGGTATCAAATCCCTACAACTCAAACATAGCAGAAGATGCATTGATAATTTGATCCTCCTATTCTAAGAGAAATTATCCAAAAAACAAAATGAGTCAATTATCATGAAACTCGATCAAAAAGGAATAATTTATCAAATTCAATTCAACCCACTCGAAATTTAGGGCTCATTTTGCTAAAGAGTACCTAACTTGGTCGAACATGATACTTTATTGAAACGGATCAATCGAAAATGAGCGTTTGATTTGTTCATGGTGTATGAGTGTCTCCTCATTTTCCCTTATTTGTCACTTCATTGTGCTGGTAAGTTGAACATTTGCTTTCTTCTTTTTTTCTTTCCTTTAAATTTGAAAATGAAGAAAAGCAGCCCAAAATGACGTCATTTTGGCTGAATTTAATCCAACCCCTTAATTTCCTATTTGAAAAATACTACTCTTCTGGTCCTACAAAAAAGCAACATTAGCCTATTTTAGATGTCCCACAAAAATTACGACGTTTTCATATTCGAAAACTTGACAAATCTAATCACAAAGACCTTTTTTTAAAAATTTTGAGCTATTCACATAGTAAATCAGGATTCGACGACTCATAGATCTCCTTGGCTGAAGACTCTCAATGAAGTGAGCCATTTTTTAGGGGGAGACTTTTTATTTCATTGGTTTTTTTTTTTTTTTTAAATCAGGCTTTTATCCTAATTGATTTTTCCTTACAAGATTTTAATGCGACGATCATATTACCACAACCAACTAGGCTTGTCATCCCAGGGGAAGTATTGTGAATTGGTTATCTTACAAGACAAGAAACTTGCGTACAACCCATGCTTCCAACCCATACCCCCTCAATCGCTGTGGCAAATGCTAATCAATGTTACAGTTTGTTCAGTCTGACTTTAGCTATAAAACAAGGAGCAATCCTCATTCCCAAGATACCTAAAAATTCTAACCATAGTCATTTCACTATTAAAACAATAGTTGCAACAAAATCCCAAAACCTATACAATTGATGAGAAAGTGGTATAAACTTAATCTTTCAACTATTATTATACTCGTTATAGTATGAATATTATCAAAGAAGAAACCAAATACTTCCTTCGTCTCAAAAGAATTACAATCGATTGATCTAACACGATTATTTAGACGTGTGTTGATTTTTATTGTAAATACTTATTTGTCCTTTGGCTTGTATGAGTGAGAGAAGTGAAGAAAAAAAAGGAAAAAGAATAGTGGGGTGAGTTGATATGATGCAAAGTAAAAACTAAGGGTGTGTTGGTAGTTTTGTGAAAAAAATTTCCAAATAGGACAATGTTGTATTTTATTTAAGATATTACAATTTAGTAAGTGCACCAATTCTTTTAGGACAAAGGGAATTTTTTAAAAAAAAAAATGAGGGGCTGGATTTGATTCAATTATGATGGCTGTAGCAAGTCCAGAATGACGATTTTTCATCAATTTCAAAATTTTTTAAAAAATTTATGACTATGTTTCACGTCAAAAAAGAAGAAAAATGAAAATTTTGAAACTCATCTAAGCAAATTGGTGAGAAGACAGGAGACCAAAAAACTTATCAAATCCCCAGGACTCAAACAAAATAGAAGATGCATTGATCATTTGATCCTCCTATCCTAATAGAAATTATCCAAAAACAAAATTAGTCAATTATCATGAAACTCGATCAAACATGAAAAAATTATCAACCCTCGATTCAACCCACTCAAAATTTAGGGCTCATTTTGCTAAAGAGTACCTAAATTGGTTGAACATGATACTTTGTTGAAACGGATCAATCGAAAATGATCGTTTGATTTGAAATGGCTCATTTCCCTGTGCTGGTAAGTTGAACATTTGCTTTCTTTTTTTTCCTTTAAATTTGAAAAAAGAAGAAAAACAGCCTAAAAAACGATGTCATTTTGGACTTGCTGCAACCATCATGGCTGAATTAAATCCAACCCCATAATTTCCTATTTGAAAATCTTATTCCTTTTGTCCCACAAAAATACAACGCGGATCTAATGTGGACGTCCCACAAAAATTACAACGGTTTCATATTTGGAAACTTGACAGACATATTCACAAAGACACTTTTTAAAACAACTTTTGAGTTGCTCAGACAGTAATTTGGGATTCGACGACTCACAAATCACCTTGGATGAAGACTCTCAATGAAGTGAGCTACTTTTGAGGAGGAGATTAATCTCTTTCTTTCGATCAGGTTTTTATTCTAAATGATTTTTCTTTACAAGGTTTTAACGCAGCGATTTTATTACCACAACCAACTACTCTAGTCATCCAAGGGGAAGCATTGTGAATTGGCTATCTAATAAGACAAGAAACCTCGCCTACAGCTTATGCCTCCAACCCAGACCACCTCAACCACTGTAGCAAATGCTAATCAATTTTATAGTTTGTTTAGTCTGACTTCGGCTATAAAATGATGAGCAATCCAATCCTCGTTGTAAAAATTCTCCAATTGCAATACAAGTGTGGAATTCAAAGTAAAATATACCGAAGTATCTTCACATATCCTGTTTGTTCTGCATTTCAATTGTCTGCCGTTCAATTGTTTTATGTTTATAACAACAATTATAGCCTTGTACTTTTTGACCATAACCCTCAGTGCCTTAGGACTTCTTACGTTTTTGCCTCACTTCAATACCTTGAAATTCATGCTCTAATGAAACCCTAGAAAGTGGAAAGATAAGTTCTACTGCAAACAAACGAAAAGTTTCCTAGTTTGTGTGTATTTCTACGGTTTGAATTAGACCAACTAGATCTTCTGATAGGTTTGTTCTGGTCCAAATATCAAAGAAGGTGTGACAACATGTCATGAGTTTAAATCCCGCTACCCCATATATTCCGCACTTGACATGAGACAAACCAGTAGAAATTCCATACTTCAACTCCAAAACAGACATCAACATGATTAGAAACATGAACACACAAATATGTCACATCCTTTCATCATAAGCTTGAACTTTCAACAGCATCGGTCCCTCCACAACATTATCGCAACCAAATAGTACTCTCTCCGTCCCGAATAAATTACTGATAGTCCAAATGATGATTTAAAAATGTACTTCTAAACATTGTGCCGGAGTACTACGAATAATTAAAGTTGCTCGTTTTGACCCATGATAAAAAAATTCAAAATTTTATTATCATACGCTAACGAAATAAAGTCTTGAAATATGCATCAAGTTGAACTTTATGTGGCATGGAGTGATTACCATCGTACAAAGTCACAAACTGTTCTTAAGAATTTCTTTGTTGAACGATCATTGAAATTTACAGAAGTTTCGATAGCCCGAGAAAACAAGAAAATATATCACATATGGAGAACTTAAACTCACCCGCCGAACGTGATGATCAATTCGCGATACTCAGACGGCTTCCGCGCATCGATCCGGCGTTGTTCCGAGAGCAAAGCACTCTCGATGAAGGTCCTCTCGTTGAAGGTCATCCTCCACGTATTCGCTAACCTCTGCTCCATGTTTCGCCGCCGCCGTTTCCTGGCAATGTTGCACGAGATAGGACGAGGAAGTAGAGGAAGAGAGTTAAAACGGTGGAGTCGGGGGAAGAGAGAAGCGCGTGGGTGCACGCGGCGAGGGAGGCAGCGCGCCGCCTGGGAGGAGAAGCGTGAGAAGGTGGTGATTGAACGGAATTTGGTGGCGGAAGGGTGGCCCGTGGAGGCGGAAAAAGGAAGCACGGCGAGGGCAGAGTGCAGATGATTTTCAACGGTATTTCACATTGGGCCAACTGGCCAAGATGATAATTCTTCATATTCCGGGCTTTTATTATGTAAGTCCTCGTATTCTCGTTAATTTTAAATAAATTTTTATAATAATTATATATTAAATAAACTAATTCAATTATTATATTGAAAATTTTATAATTTCAATGAAATCCCTTAAATATTTATTTCAAGATAAAATAATTTTTTTTTAAATAAAATAATTCTGTTTTATTATTATTATTTTCAAATTACTATTTATTTTATCGAAAAATATGAATGAATAAAATATAAATATTATATGGATCATTTGTCCCATACATAAGAACTTGAGAGATTAATTTAAAATTATGAAGATTTGAAGAACTCATTTGAAATTAACAAATATTTGAGGAACCCTTTTATTTATGTTAAGATTAAGATAAGTATACAAAAAGGTGGATTTTTTATAACAGCAAGACCAATTGGATTTTTTAAAATCATCTTCAAGGATCACCAAATCATCGCACTTCATCTAGATCATCTTCAAGCCTTTTTCACCTTTTTACACAAATCACCAAAAGTCATTTCTCATTGTCAAATCTATAATAAAAACACATAAATAGCTATATCAAAGCTCCAAAACATAAACTAAACTAAAAGACTCAAACACAACAAACAAAAATTTTAATATAAATAAAACATGAGTGTTTTTACATTCATCGGTCACCATCCATTACTATTGTCAAGGCCTTCTTGTTCTTGTATTTGCATACTCAACTTGTACTTAGCTTGAGTATAACTCAAGAGTTCTCTCTTACCGACAGTTTTCCCTCCGTATCGATGAGTGTAAAAAGACTCATGTTTTATTTATGTTAAACCTTTCATTTATCATGTTTATAGTCCTTTATTTTATGATTTTATGTTAAGCCTTTCATTTACTTTAGAGCGTTGATACTGTTGCTTGCTTGTGTTTTATTTCATATTTGACCGAGAGAAGCGATTTTTGATGGCTCGTGCAAAAGGACGAAAAGGTTTTACGATTATGTTCATAACGCGTGGTGATTTGATGATCGTTGATGATGATTTCGATGAATTCTGGTGATGCTCAGGTGCATTAGATGATGACTTTGATGTTCAAAGACGTTTAGAGCCGTTTTGGAGTTAAACTGATGTACTTGAGGCTAGTTTGAGAGTGGATGAACCATAAAAGTTAATCGATGCATTGATGATGATTCGATGCCATTTTGAAGGTGCAAGCGATGTCATCTGAAGTGTTTTATGATAATATAAGGACTACATAAGGTATACCATTGGTCGAGATGGAGTTCAGCGCAAAAAAAAAAAAAAAAAGAAGATGTTTTTGGTGAGCTTTAAATCCCTCACGGATCGTGACACCTACATCATGACTGTGATAGACGCAAAAAATAGTCTAGAGAGTGTTTTGAGTATAGTCACGACGATGACAAAGACAGAAATCAAGACAGAATGCTCAGCGCGATAGTCAGAATTGTGATGGGCTTGGTCATGATTATGACATGACTTATCCAAAAGATTTTCACAAGATTTTGATGATATTTTATGATAGAAGATGACTTGTGTGCATTGTATAGGGTGGTGGTTGTGTCCCATGATCATCTATTTTGGACACGTGCCTTCGTTTAGGGTGTTATTGCTGAAATGAGCTTGATGCTTAGATAGAGAGTGGTAGGATGGTGACGGAGAATTGGTTTGGTTGGTTTTGTAGAATGGGTAAAGGGAAAACTGAACAATTATGCAAATGGAGCAAGACGAATGTTGCATTGATTTACCATGCATGGAAGGATAAGAATGGTGCTATCTTCAATCAAGGATGGTAGTCATCAAAGGAGCTGGCGCTACTGATTCTTAGATGTTGATATTTTGTTTAATGTGCTTACATGTTTTGGTTTATAATTTGTTAATGGTGTAATGTAATGTACCCTCCTTTTGTTGAGGATGTAAGGAGATTGAGAACGAAATAAATAAAATAACCTGTCAATGAAAGGCTTTTTGATGAATCTTAAATTTGGTGTTCAATCTATTTTAATTTTTTTCCTGATTCATTCTAGCCAAAGTCTCCTTGCCTTGCTCTTTATACTGAGCTCGATTTAAAACCATTAGTAAAAAGGAAAAAGGAGATTGTAATAACTGCAGTCAAGTTAACTGTATTTTCTCTTTCAAACTTTTAAAAATCAAGCTTTTTAAAAATTTAAAATAGGATAGTTATTTTTTTAAACATGTGAGGGCTGTAACTTCTGTTAGTTGTAATTACTATAACCCCACAATCTCTTAGTAAAACTAGTTATAAGCAATTAAGTAATAAACTAAAAGTTGCTTATACATATATATCGAAAAAAGAAGATCTCAAAGTTTGAGCATTGTTTATAGGAAAAAATACACTTAATCCCCTCGACGACATTTATATACACTTAAGTAAACAACTATTTATACAAGAACAACAATGACAAAATTATTTTAGTCAGTAGATTTAGAGAGGACGTGATGCATATTTCGTACCTCTGCTGCAAATAGAGAATAATAAATCACCAATTGAATTTTTGGTAATAATTATTTTAAGAAAAAAATAGTATATGTCATGACGTAAGTTGTGTTAATTATCAAAAAAATCATTAAGATAAAAAACATAGACAATAACTTAATTTAATATCAATCCTTCACTTATGTTTCTTCACCATCCTTTTTTATCATTTGATATATCTTATATCAACAGACACACTCCTTAGCCCATATTTCTATTAATCATATAACTAATGACACGAACTATACACGACCACATAATTTTTTGAATTTCATATTATGCAAATCTTAATTTTATTTATTTTTCCATCTATTTCACTTAGAGAAAATAACATAAAATCTTCTTGAAATATTCAATAATGACACATAATCCCTCTAAATTTTAAAAATATAAAGATGACTCCCTTTATCAACACAATTAAATGATATTTCGTGTCAAAATAATTCGATTTTTTTTAAAATTAATGAAGAATATGTTGATGGCTCTCTTATGAATTTCTTTTAATACGGTTTCGTGTCAAAATAATGTGATTTTTTTCAATGATAAAGGGGTATAGTGCTTATTTATAAATTTGATGGGAGTACCTATCGCGACTTATTATTTCATGTTTGGTACCAAAGATAAGAGGGGATTGGATAACTGATATCTAATAATCCTATGTTTGATAGTAAAATAAACACATGGATTATTAATCTCTCTTAAGGGAATAACACCTATAATCCTCTCACTATTAATCCCACCTACCCTGTGGTATTATTAATCCCCTAAGTGGGATAAGTATTGCAACTTGTCTGCCACCCATCGAGGATAACTTGACTGTCTTCCGACTTATTGTCGACCATAGCTCGACCATTGATTGCAGCCCGATCGCCTCCCGTAGGTCGTCGCAGATCGCTGACGATCGCCCATCGTTGTCCGTCGACTGCGATCAATCGATTGTCTACTACTATCCGATTGTAGATCACTGACCCGTTGACCACTGTCAAAATGTCCAACCATCGGGCGACAGATCGTTGATGATTGACGATTAATTATCTTCCATCGAATGTTTCTTAATTTTTATTGTATCAAACTTGATTTGTAATAAAATAAAATAGATATTTAATTCAAATAATAATAATAAATAAATTATTAATTATCCTGATTTATTTTATCCCAGTATCAAACTAGGTTAGTGTTTAATGCATTTTTTTTCCTTCCCTCTATGATAATACGGTTTTCCATCCCAAAAAAAAAAAATCCCCAATTCAACAAAAAAATTCTCTCCCATTCCCCCCCCCCCCCCCCCCCCCCTCTCTCTCTCTTCACATCATCGACGACAACCCCCAAAAACCAACCCTATCGTCACACAAATCACCGATCACCAAATCCCCCGCCGATTGGCCCCTCTCCGCCGCCTTCGCCGCCGGCGATCACCGCCGATCACCTCATCACCCTCTTGGGCTCAATTTCCAACAGCGATTTCAAATTTCCGACACACGTAAAAGGAAAACAAAACGCAAAAAAAGACAGGAATTCTATTCGATTCAAATTCAAATCAAATCAAATCAAAATCAAATCAGCTTCATTCCCTCGCCGCCGCCGGCGCGCATTCGTTGACGGGGGCGCACGATTACTAACCTGCGCCGCCTCGTTTCTTGTCTCGTGTTTCGTATAACTCCGATCCTTTGCTGTGTGGCTGGTCTCGTCGAGGTACGGCGCTGGGATGGAATTGTTGTGTGGTTTTGGTGATGTGTTGGTGCTCGATTTAGGGTTTGATTGGGATTTGGGGGTTTTGAGAGGAGGAGTGTTTGGAGGGTTAGGATTGGGGATTGAGAGTGGTGTCTGGCTGATCTGTTGTTTTGTGTGGTTTGAGTTGTTGGGTTTGGGTTTTGAGGCGGGGTGAGGAGTCTCATTCTGTTGGGTTGCTTTCGATCGTGTTTTGGTGTTGTAGGGTTGTTTGAATCGCTGTCTCACTGGAAAGTTGATGTAGTCATATTTCGTTTCAGTATCGACTAGACTTGATTCTGTGTATATAGGTTCAGGAATTCTGGAGATTGATTTCGCTCGGAGAGCCTTTTGCTCTGGAATTGAAGAAGGTATTGCTTAACATTCATGGTGAACTGGTACAATAGAAAGGAGGAAGCTTCTATTTCCGTATAATCAAACAGCTAGTTCCCTTGGCGAGCGGTATAGTGCACTGTCAGGGCTCGGATAAGTTTACTGGTTTAAGTTCCTTCTCCTTGGGTTAATATATTCATCATAGCTGTACATAGGGGACAGCTTGTGATCCTCTTGCAGCAGAAGTGAATTAACATTCGTGTTTTTTTCCCCTTTTTGTTGCTGTAGAATAGCAATTACTTGTGATATATGTTCTTGATTTTCTTAGTTTTGTGGCCTTTTTTCCAGTAAGTTAATGGCTGGCTTCTGCTTACCACTTGGAATGCTGGCATTCTTGCTTTGTCGTGTTATACTGGATGTGTGTGTTTCCATTCATACTTTGAAGGGTTTATGATTTGCTGGACTGAAGTTGGAAATTTCTTTTTCCTTTTAAATCCAGAGATCGTTATTCCAGAGGGTTATGGAGGAGAAGAGTGCTGGTCAGAATTTCGACAGGGGTCATACTTCAATTGAGATAGATTTGAATTCTTGTGAAAATGATTATGAAATTAATATCGACGATCATTACCCTAGTGAAGAGGAACAGGAAGATGCCAATAGGGGTCAAAATGGAGTGGCTACGGTTGATGGTGCTGAAATGAGAGAACTTGATTCTCAGACTTCTTCAAGGAGATCAGGCTTGAATGGGAAGTGGGGTTCTACTTTTTGGAAGGATTGTCAGCCCATGTCTTCTCAGGTTGGTCCTGATATAGCCCACCAATCAAGGACTGGTTTTGAGTACAGAAATGAAGATGCTTCTGAAGGTACTTCGTCTGACGCCGGGCAATCCAGATCTGGATCAGAGGATTATCACGGGCATGAAGAAATGGAAAAGGTTCCTGCAGATGATATGCTATCTGATGAGTATTTTGAGCAAGATGTTGAAGATCATAGTGACTCAGTACATTACAGAGGCATCAACAATACACTTAGTATGAACTCGAGGCCTGTGTCCAGGCCTGCCAGAGCTTCTAACAAGATATCTCATCAGAGGGCACTCTATGTAGACGAGGATGCTGACTATCAAGATGAGGAAGAGGCTGATGGCGAGAATGTAGAAAATGGTAACCATTTTTATTTGCTCAATTCTCTTGCTTATTTGTAGATATTATTGGCATCATTTTGACTGCAATAACAATAAAATTCATGCTTTTTACAATGCTGTGAAATTCCACTACTTACGGTTCTTGGTGGAAAATAAAAGTTTTCTCTCATTCGATGCAGAAGACGATCCCGATGATGCTGATTTCAATCCTGAGTATGGTGCTTCTGGTGCTCCTGAGAACAAGGTTGTGACATTTCTATGCCAGTTCTCTTTCATCTTCTGTTTGTTTCTTTTCCTGTTGTCTGTAGCTGTTATTAACCATCGAAAAATGTCAGGATGAAGACTGGGAAGCAGAAAACTACGATGTAGAGGTTGAAACTGATGAAGAGTTGGATATTTCTGATGATTCGCATCATAAGAGAAGGCCTAAGGGCGGTCGGCGTAAAATTGATCTAAAGATAAAGTTTGGCAAAGAGCAGAAATCATCTTCCTCTCTTCCTACTAGGCGGAAGAGAGGGAGAATATCTGATGAGGAATTTTCTTTCAACGATTCTGAAGATGGTAGTGACGGAAAAATTATGACTTCGAGAGGTCAAATTTTTCGCAAAAGTGGCAATGCAGGACGAAAAGGTGAAACCCGTACGTCTCGTAGATCAGTGCGAAAGGTTTCATATGTTGAAAGTGAAGATAGCGAAGACCTGGATGATGGCAAACAGAAAAATTCTCAAAAGGTAATATCTAGTTTCAGTTATGTTGTACAGTATTTTCTCCCAGATGTTTTGACCTTTCTCTGGAGCATTTTGTGGTACATATTACTGCCTCGGTGGCAGAAGAATCGGCTACTTCTATTCTTTGCATCATTCAACTTGTTATCTTGATAAGTTCTGTGAATCCGTGCAACTGACACCTAATACTTCTGGCCATATTTCTGGAAAAAACTTTGTCCAATGGATGCTGATTGATTTTACTACGACATGAGAGGAAATTTTCCTTGTCATGTACGTCCACCAGACAGTCGGGCCCTTATGATTTGTTTGGAACTACGAAAATATCAGAAAAATATGAAGCTTAGGTCACATACCCAGTGAGATTTACTGCTTGACTGGCAATATGCCATTCAATATGTATCGTGGAATAAATAATAGCTTTGTGGGTCGGTTGGCTCTCCTGGATTCAAGAGTGAAGTGCTTGATTATATGTAGAATGAGGAGTTGGTCAAGGCAATAGTTTGCATTTGTCACATCTTGTGCCTTTTTCCCACATGAATAATGTATAGGCAGGATGTGCCCTCTTGGTGTTTTGAACATGTATGCAATGGGAAGACAGTGGAGAAGTAGTATTCTTCGTTCATTCTCTGTTTAAATGTCACTGTCTTTTATGAATAATAATTGGGAACCCAAGCTTGGTAAAGATTTTCCTGTGGACAAGGACGTACAAACAGAGTTATTAGAAGAATGGTTGCTTCGGCTTTATTATCAAATTCTAGGCTTAACACCTATTCCCTCCATCCTGTTTATTTCACAACGGTTTGATCCAACACACTTGTCGATGCGAAGTTTGATTCGTATGCTGGGAAGATCAAGCACAATATTTCCCAAAATTATTCTGAAATACTAATCATAGTTTAAATTGTGTAATTCTACCCTGGGTCAGTGATGTAATTTTGTTTCATCATTAAGATGAAAAATGAAGCTATTAAAAATGCGTGTTGAATGTTGTAGAATGTCCAATCATTGCAAGATAAATGAGAGGGAGTATTTGTTTTTCCATTTGACTAGAGTCCCTTTTCGGTTGCGTGTGTGATGTATCAACGCTTGTCAGTGTTATGAGGCCAATGATGGAGAGTTTTCCTTTTACTAAAGTCCATGTTTAGTGGAGCAGGTTGGCAATTTTTCTTTGAAAGGAATGACTTTGCCATCAACTTACCCGCATTCTGCTCCTTTGCATTAACACATCCTTCAATGTACGACAATTTAGGTTCCGAGCAAAAGAACTTGATACTTGCTGAAACCGATCTGTGGACTCCCTCCCTCCCTCCCGCCTGCCACCATCTCCCCCTTTTCATACTGGTTGTGTGCAGTTTATTTTCTGGAGATCTTTTAAAGATATTCAGTTGAAATATTAGATCTTCACAATAACTTTTACTTGCTTCTTTTCAAGTTACCCCAAACACCAATACTGAATATTGACAGGAAGTTGTTGAAGAAGAGGATGGTGATGGCATTGAGAAAGTTCTGTGGCATCAGCCAAAAGGCATGGCCGAAGAAGCCATGAGGAACAATAAATCAATCGAGCCAGTTTTGTTGAGCCATTTATTTGACAAGGAACCAGACTGGAACCACATGGAGTTTTTGATAAAATGGAAGGGACAATCCCATCTACATTGTCTGTGGAAACCTTTGTCTGAGTTACAAAATGTAAACGCTTTTTCTTTATTTAGGTGAAATGGAAGCTTTGCCATTTTCTGTTCATCACCATTTGATTTCGATGTGGTTGATTTCCAATGATGGTACCTTCCTATTATCAACTATTTCAGTTAACTAAGTGTGCCCTTTACTCCTGTTCCAACAGTTGAGTGGTTACAAGAAGGTTCTCAATTACATAAAAAAGGCTACAGAGGATGTGAAGTTCAGGAAATCAGTGACTCGGGAAGAGGTAAATCTTTACCCACCAACTTAGAAGTTCAAATTTCAGGCCTTGATTTTGCATGCCTTTGAGTTCTAGGCTTTAGTTGCTATATTAGAGCATGGAGCAATAGGCTTCATTTTGTTCGG
>LIEC01011876.1:252447-278933 GCA_001925005.1 Drosera capensis
GGCGGGCATTTGTTGTTATGTCCACTCGAGTCTGAAATGCCAGTTTATGTTTGCTTATATTGATGGATTTTCATCCATTTTTGCTTTTTCTTTAAGCTTGTGTGTAACATATTTTGCTCGTACATTATCTAGAGCTAGTTAGTGGTTGCACTGTTTGAACCCTTCAACAGTGTTATATAATTCATTACTTGGAAAAAGAACCACCAGGGTGTTCTTGCTGTATCTGTCGCTAGGATGCCTTGTCAATTAAGTGACAGATGGTCTGTTTATCAGTCCATTCTCAGTGCTGTAAGATGTCATAAAGTTGTTTGTTACAAGGTTTACATCATCAGAATCGGAATCGGAATTGGCAAATTCTCAAACCGAGTTGAATTGGTCAAATCGGATGATTAATAGGCTGATTCGGACCAATTCGGTTGAAACCTATTTTTGATCAGTTCTTTGGAGAAAAATGACAATAAATAAGGTAAAGAACAAAAATCAAACAAAATAACATAAACTAAAATTATAAAAGTTTTAATTTCACATCTTCCCGCACTTCAAATTTCAAAGTACAAACACACATAAAATATTCAGCATCATTAATGAGATACACTTATTAATGATTTTTAAATCAGGATGCTGGGTTTCTACATATACAATGGGAGGAGCTCGAGCTACTATCGTTAATATTAATTTGTTTCTGACCTCTATTATCATCCTCATCCAAAATATCATCCAATTTAGGGTTCGGTTGTCCATCAAGAACAGTGCCTCTATCTCTTTTGTCCATTCGGCTAGCAGATCCTCCTCATCGAACATAGCATCTAAATCTATTTCTCTAACTTGTTATGGACCTTGGGGCATTCAGCCCTTTAAAACACAAAAATCTATTTTTTTTAAAACGCGTAATCGCCTGAATTGTTCAAATCGGCCGATTAAGCTCGTAATCATCCGATTCAAGGCCGATTCGGACTGATTTGAACCAATTGTGACTGGTTCAATGAAATTTCATGAAATCGGTGTGAATTGGAGTCGATGGAGGCGAAATCCGATCCAATTCTCTGATTAATCAGCCGAATCAGATGAATATGTAAACAATGGTTTGCTGTAATGTATTTATTCAATGGTCTGCTGATTGAGCTGTTGTATCAGTTGCCCCAGCCCTATGTAATCAAGCAATCGTTCTTACTTTCTGTGCAATCATATATTGTCCTGTTCTTTTTCTGTTCTCTGCTAACACCCTCTTCTCTTGTTCTGATGTATTAGCTTGAGGTTCATGATGTAAGCAAGGAGATGGACCTAGATCTCTTCAAGCAGAACTGTCAGGTTTATAACCGGACAACTGTGGTTTCCTTTCATGTTTGTATACATTAAGTGGTAGTGGCTTCAACCTTTGTAGAATGTTCTTCATTCTTTTTGATGTGTCCTTTAGGTGGAGAGAATTGTTGCAGACAGGATCAGTAATGACATATCAGGGGACGTAACACCTGAATATTTGGTTAAGTGGCAAGGACTATCTTATGCTGAAGCTACCTGGTACCTTGGCATCTTTATTCCGAAATACAATTAGCTTGAAATTCTAGCATCGGTACCCTAAAAAAGAATGCAGCATAATAGCGATTGTGTTCGAAAGCAATCCGTAATTTTCTCTATTTTTGCATGCTTATAAGTCTTGTAGGTTTCTTTTCCCTAAATGCCTGCTCTTTTTTTCCTTTTCAGGGAGAAGGATGTGGACATTGCTTTTGCTCAGGATGCTATTGACGAATACAAGGTATATTTCTGGGCAGAAGGGTGTGGACTTTACAGTTTTATAATATAAAATAAAGAGGAAAATATGTTGTATTGGTGATTGAGACTTACTCTATATTTATAATGTAGTCAAATGCAAGATAATGAAGATTACATTAGGACAATTAGTTACCTAGGAAACTTAAGATTTGGGTAGTCACTTTAAACTAGGAAATTAAATTAACAATGATAATTGTCTTGAATACAATATTCCTACACTCCCTTTGAAGTTGAAACATCATCAATTTATTACACAACAACATTAGGCATGTGTAGTATTATGGAGTAGTAGTAGTAGGCAATAGCAGTAGTTATACTAGATAGCAATAATAGCAGTAATAGAGAATAACACTAGGCAACAACAATAGTACTAGGAGGAAGCAGCAGTAGGAAACAATAGTAGCAGGAGCAGAAGACATCATTATAGCAATAGCCCTGAAGTTGATACCAATGCAATAAAGTAATTGTCAATCATCTGTCAATATCCAGAGGCTAGGAATTTTAGCTGGGTGGGTGACGATGCCACCACTCTCCGGCTATAGCGGAAGTCAGATTAGGTCTAACTAGAAACAGTGGCTCTGACATCATGTTATAAAAGAAGATGTAACAGGAGAATACCATGTATTATTGATGAAGGCATATTTTGTATTTATGGATAAATCATATGCTAGATAACTAAAACTTAAAATGTCTAACTAGAAATAGTGGCTCTGACATCATGTTATAAAAGAAGATATAAGAGGAGAATACCATGTATTATTGATGAAGACATACTCTGTATTTATGGATAAATCATATGCTAGATAACTAAAACTTAAAATCAGGCTATAAGTTAACTAGGAAACTTAACATTTACACAAACACTCAAAAATGATAAACAACAATAACAATGATAAGAAGCAATAACGATTCAAGTATTCCCATCATAGACAGAGTTCGGGGAGGATGAGATGTACACAATCTCATCCTTATTATAACAATGATAATTGCCTTATACAATATTTTGACATATTTAATCTATATAAAAATCCAACAACACCAAAACTGTGGTATTATCTTGTGAGTAGTGCTCTTCTCTAGGGATTTTTTTTAAAGAATATATAAGGAGAAATCTTAAAGTAGTGCATGTGTTATATAAGGAGTAATCTTACAGGTAGTGCATGTGTTATGAAGATGTTTTGTGGTGGCCTAGGGAAAGAACCATTTGTACCAAATTGATCTGTTGTGTAGTTGAGTGGGAGCTATTCTATAGGCTTTTTTTTTCATGCTTAGGATTGCAGACTGTGACATGATTTTCTTTCTTTTTCTGCTTTGTTTTATTTAAGAAATTAAGAATCAATATTTTTTGAAATCTTCATCAGTGTTTGTAGTTCTGTGAGCTTTTTCTTTTCTTCTTTTCTTTCTTTGCATTTCTCTTAGGCCTTCTGTGCTTGCTTAGTAGGGATTTTTTTCTGAACAATCTTCCGATTGGGGTTGGGGTTCCCAGATGTCCTTTAGGAATAATGTCTTGCTGCCTTTTTTTTTTTTTTCTTTTGTTGTTGTTGTTGTTGTTGTTGTTGAAGCAGGCCCGGGAGGCTGCCATGGCTGTGCTAGGAAAAACAGTCGATATGCAGCGGAAGAAGAGTAAAGGTCTGTTTCTCCAATTAGAAGTTTGGTATTTCCAAGCTGGTTGATTTTGGTGATTACACTGCAAGTGGTGCTGCAACTTGATTTTGGTGGGTGATTATAGAGTCGTCGCTGTCTGTATCCTCTGATTGTATCATACCTTCGACCAGGGGAGCATTTGACTTATGGAGCTATTGCATCTGCTTTTGAAGGGACTATAAATAGACTACTTAAGTACTTCATGGCTTTAATATAGCTTTGTCATGCGGTTCTATTAGTCAGAATTTCATGCGGTTTTTAAAGTAGTTGCAATCTGTGTATAACGCTGTTTTGGAGAGTCTCTAGATTTTATTCCTCCAGCCTTTGCTTTTCTAATGTCTCTTGTGGAAGGAAAGGTGCCGCAGTTCCCAACCTCATTATTTGGGGACTACAGCAGCTGTGTTACTCTGCAACTCTGTAACTTGTGTTTTCTTTCTGTCAGTATCTAGTACAGACAGATACCTCACTCCTGGGTTGATCAACGTTATCTTGGTTAAAATTATGGTTTGAGAAGTTGACGCAAGTTTTTGTGTGTGTTAATTTTAAACCTTTGGTGCAAGTTGTTGATATCCAAGAAATTCTGGTATTTTCCCCCCTCTAATTGTGGCGACTGTAGTTTGTTGTACTGGAACTTTTATCATGAATGTTTTTGTTGATGATTAGTTTATTCCTATTCCTTTCAGATCAGTATAACAATTAGCTCGTTGAAATCCAAACACTTAATCAATGTGCTATGTTGTTGCTGTTTAGGAAGTCTGCGAAAGCTTGACGAGCAACCTGGATGGTTGAAAGGGGGCAAGCTTCGTGATTATCAACTCGATGGTTTGAATTTCCTTGTTAACAGGTACATTTCCTAGGTTTGTGAAGTGAAGATATCAATAGTATTGTGGATCATCAACCATAAGCTCGGACCTGTGGTGGACTTTATTCCTCAACAAAGTATGATAGCAGTTATGAAGCGAGGACATGAGTCCGAATCATGTGACCCTCATTTGGTGTGGTGTTTATCCTGTACTCCGATATGTGGTAGAGCATTGCATTTTTTTATGCAACATGCCTATGCAGGATATTTGTGTGAGGGTGCAGTGTTAAGATATTAATAATATTGTGGGCATAATGCCATAAGCTCAAGATTATTGCAAAATTTGGTCTTACTATGCTGAGAAAGTGAAATCATATTCAATTTCTTGGGCTGATAGTTGTGGGCGTTTATCTAGGCCATATCTTGTAGAGCTTTTCACAACAAATCGTCAATTGATTATGGACACTGCCACACTGATAATCATCATCAGAGCAAATAAGGATTCTGAGTGAGTGTTACATTACTTCATCCTAGATAATTTGAATCCTTATAGGTAGGAAGTGAGTATGATACCAACAGGGGAGCACATAGAACATGAGTGAGCTATGCTGACAAGGATGTCGAGCTGTAGTTTCCCTTGCTTTCTTAGAGATAGTCAGGATTTGGGTTATATATCCACTATTATCTCAAAGCATTTCTTTCATTTTGGGTTATGCCCTCTCTTTTTTTCACACTTTTGTATCCTCTCAAACATTATTGATGTTAACTTCATGCCTTCGAACTTCGAACAATGTTTCCAAAGTCATGTATCCTTTAGAAACATGCCCATTCATCTTTCCTATTACTCATATCATATAACACTGAGCTTTGTTGACTGCATTTAATGTGAAATAGAGGATAAGATTTGTTGTATTTAACGTTCTCTAGTATTTTATTTTTTATTTTTTGCCTACTGCAGCTGGAGAAACAACGTAAATGTCATTCTTGCTGATGAAATGGGGCTTGGAAAAACTGTTCAATCTGTTTCCATGCTTGGGTTCTTGCAGGTTCTTTTTTTTAGTGCTTTCCTAGAGATACAACAGTTCCATCATATTTAGGTGTCTGAATGTGTATTTTTCGTTCTTGGGATTTGGGATTTGCAGAACGCACAAGAGATAGATGGACCATTTCTTGTGGTTGTGCCATTATCTACTCTGTCCAACTGGGCAAAAGAATTCCGGAAATGGCTTCCTCGTATGAATATTATTGTATATGTTGGAACTCGTGCAAGCCGAGAGGTGAGTGGCTAATAATTGCTATAAATGGAAGCAAATTATCAGGTTGCATGATACTTCTGAGTGCGATGATTCTTCTTGTGTTCAGTGAAAGTTTCTTTTTGTCAGTCAATGCCGAGTTTTGTTATAATTGTTGCAATCCCTAAAATTATTCTACTCTTACATTTTTCTCCCAATTGTTGATCTGTATTTCTCACTATTCAAGAAAAGACTGGTTGCTCAGGCAAACATTTTCTAATCATAGCCTCCCTTGACCTGTGCTTTTATATACATTTATACACTCAGGTGAACCAGACTTGAAGATTTTGGAGTTGCGTAGAATTTTTAGAAAAGAAAATTTGATTTAGGATTATTGAAATTTGTTGTATATTTTAACTTTCTGTTGGTAGATACTGAAGTTTTGATCTTAAGATCGATTTTTTCTCCATGATTGGTTATGATTTTTCCACCATTTCTGACTATTCGTACTGTTCCTTCTAAAAGGTTCTTGTGTCAATATCTATATTGCTAATTTTATGAAATATCTAAAAAGAAAAATTAACGTAATTTTAACGGCAACCTTCTTTTTTGAAATACATTTTTATTTGAGTAGTCATAATAGAAATATGATACTTTGGGTTGTTTTTTTTAACTCATTCCTAATTTTAGGGGTAATTCTACTTTCTACAGGTTAATTGTTTCTTGGTTTTGGGTTTCAATGTTTGGATCATCATGAGCTTTTGGTTTTCAGGTCTGTCAACAATACGAGTTTTATAATGACAAGAAAAATGGGAAGCCAGTAAAGTTCGATGCTTTGTTGACAACCTATGAAGTTGTTCTAAAAGATAAGGCTGTGTTGTCAAAGATCAAATGGAACTACCTTATGGTTGATGAAGCTCACAGGTTAAAGAACAGTGAAGCATCATTATACATGACTCTCTTGGTATGCTAGTTCTTCAGGGTTTATTTTTCTCCCTTATTTATACTCTTCATGTAAGTGTTCAATGCCCTGATCTACCATGTAATTGTTCAGGAATTCAGCACCAAGAACAAGCTGTTGATTACTGGAACTCCATTGCAAAATAGTGTTGAGGAGCTATGGTAAGTAATTTTTATCTAAATATTTCCAGCTTGGTTGGTTTTGACTTATGACATGTAGATTTAATTTGATACTTGTTACATCTAAATATATTTGTGAAATTATTCTCTTACAAGTTACTGGTTGAGTGAAGTAAACGTTGCTGGGGATGTGCCACCCACATACTACTAATACTGCTTTTGTAAGGCACCATGCCCTTTATTTAAGCCTCAAAGCATGAGTTGCATCTACAGAAAATGTTTGTTTGATACTTTGTTGTTGTTGTCATTGTTAGTCTGGAATTGGTAGCCATAAGTTCCCTTTGAAGAAAGAGGATCTTAAAAAAATCTTCATGCAAACTTCACTTTACATTTTATGCTCTTTGTATTGCGGCTACTTTAATAGACGATATAGTTTACAGAAGTAATAAATTGTTATATTACACTGCTCTTTCTTTCTCTCTGATATCTGCATGGTCTTTTCTTTTTGATTGACAGGGCTCTCCTTCACTTTCTAGATCCTGATAAGTTTCGGAATAAGGAAGTTTTTGTGCAAAACTATAAAAATCTCAGCTCGTTCAATGAGACCGAGGTGCAATAGCATCTGCATTCACATTCTTGGCCTTCCATTTTGATTTTAAAAATAATTCTCTTCATATCATCTTATTGTATGCATGTGACTGAACTATTTCCAGCTTGCCAATCTGCATTCAGAGCTGAGGCCTCACATTCTCCGTAGAGTCATCAAGGATGTGGAGAAATCATTGCCTCCCAAAATAGAGCGTATTCTCAGGGTTGAAATGTCACCTCTGCAGAAACAGTGAGCACCCTCTGCATACTTGACCGCTGAACTTATGACTCTTTCAAACAGTTCCTCATGGACTCCTTGTGATCAACAGGTACTATAAGTGGATATTAGAAAGGAACTTCCATGATTTGAACAAAGGGGTGCGCGGTAATCAGGTAATCCTCTTTTTTCAAACTGATTAATGGTGTGAAAAGGTATAAATCATTCACTGGCCTTGTACTAAATGCTAAGCTTCTAGTGATCCTTTTAATAAGGCATATCAATGATCTAAGTCCACTGGTTTGTATGAGTTATTAGTAAGCCATAGGTTTGTATGAGCTATTAGTAAGCCATATGCTTAGTCTTTGCTTCTAGTGTAGCGGTTTTTCTGTTTTTCACAAGAAGCCGGCAGGGTACTATTGTTTAGACATCCATGGATGTTTTACCTTGAACTTGAGTTTTTGTTAGATGGAGTATTTTTCATTTATATTATTTTATTTTTTGAAAATATGTTGAATTTTATTTTATGGACATAGAACATATGGATTTAGGGGTGAAAATGCTATTTTTTTGTAGCTCGTCTTTGGTCTAGTACTTTGGGCTCGTTTGCACTCTGTATCTTATATATATTACGTAATGAGTTCATCTCTCCACCTGTTCTTATGCCCTTTTTTTTGGTTTCGGATTTTGGAGATGCATTGGTTGGTACATAGTTTGTGTACCATGTTATTCTATTACGTTCAGAACTTTACACCTTTCATTTTTGTCTGCCTGCTTGCTGCACAAGGTGCAACAAAATAGAACAAGGTCGATATTCTGAGGTTTTGCGCCTATAGTTGTCCATCATTGCAGCTTTTGATGATTTAAGTATGATGAGATATGCCTCAACCTAGTTCATTGGTTCTGCAGGTGTCGCTTTTGAATATTGTAGTGGAGCTGAAGAAGTGCTGCAATCATCCCTTCTTATTTGAAAGTGCCGACCATGGTTATGGTGGTAATGCAATGGACAGCAGTAAACTAGACCGTATTATCCTGAGCAGTGGAAAGCTAGTCATACTTGATAAGCTGCTAGTCAAATTATATGAGACAAAACATCGGGTGCTGATATTCTCTCAGGTACTTCGGTGTTCGACAGAGATCTGGCATTCTTGACATGTTCACCTTTAGCTCTTAATATGCATAGGGAAGAACTTTTTTTGCATTTATGCTGTGTAGTTTCCTGGGATCTGTGCTTTGCTTACTGCTCTTTTCAATCGATGCAGATGGTCAGGATGCTGGATATATTGGCTGAGTATTTGTCTCTCAGAGGGTTTCAATTTCAAAGGCTTGACGGCAGCACAAAGGCTGAGTTAAGGCAACAAGCTATGGATCACTTTAATGCCCCTGGAAGTGATGATTTCTGCTTTCTCCTATCAACTCGGGCTGGTGGTCTTGGCATAAACCTGGCAACTGCTGATACAGTGATTATTTTTGATTCAGATTGGAATCCTCAGAATGATCTTCAGGTCTCGAACCAGACCACATCCCCCTCCCCACCATCTCCATCTCAGTAGGCAAATTTGTCAGTACAAATGCAAACTCCCGACGTTAATAATGGAAATATGCTGAAGAGATAATTTTAGCATTAGATCCCGCGAATCAGTCTATTTGGTATTGGCACTGACATAAATGCTGCTTAGTGCTTACCCTTTTATGCTCTTTTTTCAGGCAATGAGTAGGGCTCATAGAATTGGGCAGCAGGAAGTTGTTAATATCTATCGTTTTGTTACAAGCAAAAGTGTTGAGGAAGATATCCTGGAAAGGGCAAAGAAAAAGATGGTGACTCTATTTTTTATTTTTGAGCCCAAGTTTCTGAGCAAAGTGTTATTTATTTGTTGCTTGTGCATTATTGTTGCTTCTATATCTGTCCTGGATAGGTTCTTGATCATCTGGTGATTCAAAAGCTAAATGCTGAAGGCAGGCTGGAGAAGGAGGAGGCGAAGAAAGGAAGTTCCTTTGACAAAGTAAGATGGTTAAGGAAGTGCTCTTTTATTTGTCCAATGAGTCAGCTTACAAAACGTTGTTTGAATGTGGAGCTTTTTGCGAGGCATCTCTATATGCGTTTCTATGCCTTTTTCCTCTAATGTCTGACTACCTATTTTAAGTACTTTCTGTTTGTTATTGTTCAGAATGAACTCTCAGCAATTTTAAGGTTTGGAGCGGAAGAATTGTTTAAAGAAGATAAGAGTAAGGAGGAAAGCGAACGGCGACTCTTGAGCTTAGACATTGAAGAAATTCTTGAGCGAGCAGAGAAGGTGGAGGACAAAGGTACTGAGGGAGCACAAGGACACGAGTTGTTGAGTCAATTTAAGGTGAGCACATGATCTCAAGTTGATTTTTTGTTCTTCAATTTGAAGCAGATATACTGCTTGTCTAGTCGATCGTCATTCTTATGGTGCATCATTTTCAGGTTGCTAATTTTGGTAACGCAGAGGATGATTCGACTTTTTGGAGCCGTTGGATAAAACCGGAATCTGTTGCCCAAGCAGAGGTTCAAATCCTTGAGCATTCTTCTGATAATACATAGTTTCATTCAGTTGTACGACATGATGTCTTGTTCTTTCTGTTTCTCAAGCCTTCGAAAAATAATGTTTGATTCATTCAGGGTGCTTTGGCTCCTCGGACTGTCAAAGGGGTCAAAAGCTATGCTGAGCCTGCTCATCCTGATGTAAGTAACAAGAGGAAGAGTAAGGGGTCTCAACCATCGAGGGCAAATCCAAAAAGAAGAAGAGGAGAATCTCTCAATTCAGTCCCAATGATTGTAGGAGCTTCTGCTCAAGTTAGAGATTGGTCGTATGGGAATTTGCCTAAGAGAGATGCCACACGTTTTGCTCGAGCGGTAAGATTTTTTATTGTCTTGCTTTTGAGTATGAATTTTCGGAGTCATACTTTCTCCATCCTACAAAATTGACAATCTTTCTGTACTTTTTTACTTTGTACAATCTCATCCTATTGAACTACTTTTATCCATTGCTTCTTGCCTCCTCGCCTACCTGTTTTGTCTCTTTTCTGTTCAAGTGGCATTGTATAAATTTTTCCAAAAGTTCAATGCAAATTATTACCAGTGTGCTTTGCATATTTTATTCGAGGATTTGCAGCTATCTGTTTATCTCATCTGATATGTATTTTCTTCCTTTCCTTGATGGAGTGATTCTGCAGCTTGCTAACTGTACTATTGCAATTGCTTTTCTGCTTCTTCATTGGCGCTAGATCATGAAATTTGGAAACGCTAGCCAAATTGATTTGATTGCTGCTGAGGTTGGTGGCACAGTTGAAGCAGCCCCTGTGCAGATGCAGCTTGAGCTGTTTGATTCTTTGGTTGATGGGTGCCAAGAAGCTGTTAAAGTGGACGATTTTGATCCAAAGGTATGTTTCCAGATTATTTTTGAATTATTAAGGGTTAGAAGAAAAATATTTGATAAGAGGATATGATAGTTATTATTATGGTTTAGCTCCTGATTTCAGAAATCAGCTGCTCCAATAGCAGTTTAACTAATTTAGGCAAAAATAGTCATACTATTACTGAAAATACGGAGTTCCAGCACTCCTCTGATCTTGCGCATTTTTGTTCCACAGATATCAATACAACTATTGGGACTTGATCGAACTCTATAGTGGGTCTTGATGACCGTAAGTTAGTGACCTAGCAGAAGTAGGTGTTCTTGTCCTTGCCTTTGTTAGAAGTAGAAAAATTTAAGACGAGAATACTATATAAGTATTACCAAGGTTAATCTCCTAATACATTGGAGTAGTCAAAGTCTAATAAAGCAAACGGCTTAAGAAAATAAGTAAATTTGGGGAACTATCTTAATCTAAAGAATCTAAGGTAGGAAAGAAGCAATGATTATTGCAATTTTCAAATACAAAGATTAGCAATAGTGACGAGTTTAGTTTCTATTAGTTTGCAAATTGAGGGGAAAAACGCAAAGATATTATTCCAGGAATCGTCAGCTCAAAACTTTCTGTTGTATTATTCCAGGGACCTATATTAGACTTTTTTGGTGTACCAGTGAAGGCTAATGATGTACTGAGCCGTGTACAAGAGCTTCAACTCCTAGCCAAGCGCATTAACCATTATCAAGATCCCATTTCACAGTTCCGAGTATTGAAGTACCTCAAACCAGCAAATTGGTCCAAAGGGTGTGGGTGGAATCAGAGTAAGAATGAGCTTTCTTGTGGGCTTCTGAAGTCGTCTTCTTTTTGGCAGAGGATCATCATTTTTTCATCCATCTCCTTGACATGGTATGTGGTCTTGCTACTTTCAGTTGATGATTCCAGGTTGCTTTTGGGAGTTCATTACCATGGATTTGGTAATTGGGAAAAAATTCGGCTGGATGAGAGACTTGGCCTGACGAAAAAGATTGCACCGGTGGAGCTTCAGACTCATGAAACATTCTTACCTCGTGCTCCCAACCTCAAGGATCGTGCTTCTGCACTTCTAGAAATGGTAACAATTCTGTTGAAGTAGCCCTGGGTTCACCATGTAGTTCTGAAGCTTTTGGACGACTGCGGTCGGATATGAAAAATCACTATTTACATGCAGGAAGCTGCAGCTGTTTCTGGAAAGAACTATAGTAAAGGCCGCAATAAGCCTTCAAAGTATGATGAAGATTTTGAAGGTTTACCAAAATCTCGAAGCAAAGGGAGGGCAATTGCTCCTAAACCGAATACCCGAATGAGCAAAGGCAGGACACAGAAGATTCAGAAAGCTGAACCTTTAGTTAAAGAAGAAGGTGAAATGTCCGACGATGAAGAAGTTTATGAGCAGTTCAAGGAAGTGAAATGGATGGAATGGTGTCAGGATGTCATGATGAGCGAGGAGAAGACGTTGAGACGCCTTGATAGGCTGCAGACTACTAGTGTTAATCTTCCAAAAGAAAAGGTGCATCTGATCGTGTGTCTCTTTTTCTTTTGTACTTATTCTTTCTTTCGTCAAAGCAAGTAAATTTTCAAATAATCATCGAGGCTTGAAATTTTACTTGTCTTTAGGTTCTGGCAAAGATTAGGAATTATCTGCAGCTTCTTGGGTGGAGAATTGATCAAATTGTGCTTGAACACGAGCAGGAACCTTATAAGCAAGATCGTGAGTTTATTTATCCTTTTTAGGTCTAGCATGTGCTATGCATCATGAATACTCATGCATTCTCATATTGTCTTCATCTTTAGGTTGTGCATATTTTACCTATACCTTATGCATTGCTGAATTACTCGTATGGTTTTCTAATTCTCAGTGTTTCATAACAATTTGGGCATATTTGATGTGTGCTCCAGATTGAGTGAAAATGCGTAGTCATGTATTTTTATGTAACGGAATATTGCCCAAAATCTTAATTTTCCTAATCGGCAGAAACTGTTTTCATATGAGGCTTCAATGTGCTTCTAGTTAAGACCCTGATGACGACCTCTCATCTTTAAGACGAAACCGCTGAGTTTTTGAATATCTGAGAATTGGTGTTTCACTTTTATGTAGGTATGACTATGCGGCTGTGGAATTATGTCTCTACATATTCAAATTTAAAAGGGGACAAACTCCATCAGATATATGCCAAACTTAAGCTGGAACAAGGGGACGAAGCAGGGGTTGGACCCTCTCATTCCAATGGATTTGCTCCTTCTGATCCACGGAATCATTTCTCTTTCCAGTATCATTCTGGGAGAGCCAAAGGGTACAAGAACATGGGCACCTACCAAACATCGGAGTCACTTGAGAAGGTTCAAGACACGGGGAGGCTTGAAGCATGGAAAAGGAGGAGGAGAGTCGAAGAGGAGAGCTACCCTGAAGGTCAAATCCTGTATCAAAGACCTTCCTTGAATGGAACAAGCTTTGCAGATCCAAATTCATTGGGAATTCTTGGCGCTGGGCCATCCGACAGCCGTTTTTATGGTAACGAAAGACCTTTTAAGGTTCACCAGGGTGGTTTTCTTCCAAAACAAGGTCCCTCTTCAGGCATCAGATAGCAGTGGTACATCCTTCAGTGTGGGCTTCCTTTCTGTTGGTAGTAGCCAATGTGGCCTTCGAGTTGTGAGGACGATCCTCAGGCAGGGATTTCCATTCCCGTGGTACTTTTTCCCTGATTGGAAATGAATTGAGATTCCAGTCCGAGTACAGTGGCCGCAGCTAAAGATATCACATGACATACATTGATACATATGCTCCTTTGTCAAAAACATGAATGCTTTCTCAAGCAGGACAAGGCTTCGCCACAGGGTTGCGGTGGGCGGAAGTCTGACTGAAAATTAGCTCAGAGCACATGTATCCTATAATGGATATTGGCTTCCTCTTAAAAGTGAGATTAGCAGTATTACTAATGGTATAGGTGAAAGGAGAAGCAATTAGGAGGGGCGTTAGTTTCATTGTACTGCCCTTGACATGACTGACAATGTTACTCTCTCGGCTTGATGGATATACATGCAGCATTTTTGTTAATGAAATTACATGAGTATTTTGTTCTACCAATTAGATGGTGCGGCTTACAAGGATACTAGGAGCTGATGTACTGGCTACAGTGAAAATTTTATGTGATGTTTATATACCTTTGTTGAGTTTACATATTGTCCTGTTGCTGAAGCTATCAGCAAGGTTATGTTGACGCGAGATGACACCCGTCTTTCATTGTTTGTCTTGCATAGAAGATCGTACATTCTAAGGTTTTGGGGCAAATCTGTATAGTTGTTAGCCTGGAGCCTGATGGTAGTGATTTTTCCTATGTTATAATTTGTAATGTAATAATCAGTTGTTTTGTCCATGCTAATTGTTATTTGATGTCCTATATTTTCTTGTAACGTTCCAATTGAAAATGCAGTTTTGATTCACATTTTAGAGAATATGTTGTTTGTATCTACGTTTTATCAAATATGATAACATAGTTACAAATTCCGCGATGCCCTCGGTACTTGAGTCTTCATTATATGCTAGGTCATTCTCGTTCTAATATTTAAATCGAAGTGTAAATTTCGTTTTAGGGTTTCTGCTAGTGGGTTTGAAGGGTTTTGGGAAAGATGTCATGATCAATTTTGTGCTAGCTGGCTTCATTTGTTTGGAATTCGAATACAAATCTGCTTTGGCGATATGGGTCTGATTAAGTGCAATGGCGAGCTTCAAGTCGTACTTGATCCTCTACATATAATTATGCAAAACACAGGTTCTTACTGTAATTTGTCAATTGATGGGCTAGTGTTCTCATCACTCGCTAGGATACGTAGAGCAGAGATGATTACTGAGATGGGGTCAAAGGTCTAAAGTCATTCAAACGAAGATTTGAGGTACAGACAGTAACGACACAAATTCTGAATTAGTGGACTACCAAAATCAGACACAAGATGGTGGGGGACATGACTAGTAAAGTGTCAACGTTAGAAACAGTACCATGTTGGGTTCGTAACCTGAGCCTATAAAAAGAAACCATTGAATCACATTGAAGTAAGGTTGTTGAATGAGGTTGAAAGGCAAGCTTGCAAAGCAATCAAATATTCAATTATTACTCAAGAGAGTTGAATCGTGAAATACACAGTAAAGAGACTTCACTATTCTGCAGAAGAACACAACTTGTAGCAGAGTTCATTAGTTTGATTCTGTGTAAAGATGTTGGTTCCTTGTCTTTTGCACAAGTTAGCTAGCTAGTAAAAAGAAATTTTCTTGTAAGTTACAAACAAGAAGATAGTGATACTCATCTCTTAGCTTGACTATACTGGTCATCAAGGGAAAACTGGACTAAGCTCTTGTTTATCAATTAATAACAAGTGTTTGAATCAGTATAAATACTGTGTCTCTTATTTGCTTTCATTGTATAATATTTAGAACTGTTAGTAACTAACCTTCATAGTCAAACAGAGACAAATTCGAAGAATGTGAAGTCTCTGTAGCAGACCATCAAGTGTCAGCTGCAGACCATCCAAGAGATCTGCATAGAACCATGGTCTGCAAAAATACATAATCCGCTGCATAAATTTGTTAAAATTTAAAGTAACCTATTCACCTCCTCTAGGTTATATCTTGAACCTTATAATTGGTATCAGAGCTAGACTTTTCAGACTTGACAATTGTTGGAAAGAAAAGGTCGTTCTTTTATTACAAAGAAGTTACTAACAGTTTATTCTTATAAAGAAAATAGCTCCACCAAAGCTGCATAAATGTTCTAACAGTGGAGAGCCTCCATTATGCTCCTTCGACAAGTTCGACCATTGGAAGCTAAGGATGATTACACATCTCAATTCAATAGATGAAAGAATACAAAATATCATCACTGATGGGCCTCATATTCCAATGATGCTAGATCCAATGGATGCAACAAAAGAAGTATACAGGCCAAAAACTCTTTGGTCCAAAGAAGACTGGAATCTGATGCTGGCTGATAGAAGAGCTCAGAACCAGATATTTAAAGCCCTTGATGACAACATGTTTGAAATAATGATTTATACAACCACTGCAAAGGAGACATGAGAAGCTCTATTGCTCAGAAACAAAGGAACCAACGAAATAAAAGAGAACAAGAAGGATGTCCTAATACAACAATACGATTAGGTCTCAATGAGATCTGATAAAAATTTGACCACCTTCTATGAAAGGTTCAATATTCTTATCAACAATCTCAAAACCTTAGTAAAGACTTTCGAAAACAAGAAAGTCAACCTAAAGTTTGTGAGATCTCTTGGTGAAATCTGGAGTACAAAGACCACAGCTATAAGGGAATCCAGAGATCTAACAAAAATGTCATTAGCTCAACTGTACGGTGTGTTACATACATACAATCTCGAAGTTGAGCAGAAAAAGCCAATAGATGATGCCAGAAAGAAGACCTTATCTTTCAAAGCACAGGAAAAAAATCCTGAAATCCATAGCATAAGAGGAGACCACTGATACCTTGTCTACAGACTAGAGCTAGTTTTAAACCTCTAAACTCATCAGAATCAACTAGGATTCTAGAATTATTACATATGAATCTCTTTGGTCTAGTTGAGATAGAAAGCTTAAACAGGAAGAAATACACTCTACTTATATAGATAATTACTCTAGATACACATGTGTAATGTTTCTACATAAAAAGAGTGAAACTTACACTCTGCTAACTAGATTCCTAAGACAAATTCAGAATGAGAAATTCATAAAAGTAATCACAATTAAAAGTGATCATGGCACTGAATTTGATCAAACACTAGTAGATGTCTACTGCAATAATCATGGAATCAAACATAACTTCTCAGCACCCAGAATAGCTCAACAAAATGGGGTTGCTGAAAGAAAAAATAGAACACTTATAGAGACAGCTACGATAATGATTGCTAATGCAAATCTATCTAAAAACTTCTGGGCATAAGCAGTTAATACAACTTGTTATACTCAGAATAGATGCACAATTCACAAGCTATATAAAAAGACTCCCTATGAATTGTGGAAAGGAAAGACACCAGGTGTCAAATATTTTCATGCTTTTGGATGCATATGTTATATATATAACAATGACAAAAGCCACCTACAGAAATTTGATCCTAGGACAGATGAGGGAACTTTCTTATGGTATTCTACAAGCAGCAAAGTCTTTAGAGTATACAATAAAAGAACACAAACCGTTGAGGAGTCAGTTCATGTATCATTTGATGAATCAAAAATATTCATGAGAGATGCTAATGTTTTTGATGAGGAATGTGCATGTAATGAACAAGATGTAGAAGAGGTCATTAAAACTGCAGACAATGACGAGTCGTCTGCACAAAATAACAATGCAATAGAGATAGAAGAACAAACTCAACAACAACAATTGGAAACTAATGAACAAGATAAAAAAAGATGGATTAAGGCACACACACAGGATAGCAACATTGGAGATAAGGATGTACCTGTGCAGACTAGAAGAGCAACAAATGGAGAATGCTTGTCTGCATGTTTTATATCAAAAATAGAACCTAAGATAATAACTAAAGCCCTAAATGATCCAAACTGGATAGATGCTATGCAAGAAGAACTAAATGAGTTCCAAAGAAATGAGGTATGGTATCTAACACCAAGATCCAAAAACTATCCAGTTATAGGCTGCAAATGGGTATTTAGAAACAATTCAGATGAGAATGGAATAGTCATCATAAACAAAGATAGATTAGTTGCTAAGAGATACTCACAAGAGGAAGGAATTGATTTTGATGAAACCTTTGCCCTTGTAGCAAGATTAGAAGCCATAAGAATGTTCATTGACTATGCTGCATATTAAAGATTTAAAGTCTATCAAATGGATATAAAGAGTGCATTTCTAAATGAAAAGCTGCAAGAAAAAGTTTATGTTGAACAACCTTTGGGCTTTGAGGACTCTGAATGTCCAAAATATGTATATAGGCTAGACAAGACACTATAGGGATTAAAACAAGCACCTAGGGCATGGTATGAAACCCTCTCAACATTTTTATGTGAAAACAAATTTGAAAGAGGTAAAGTAGATATCACTATGTTCCTCAAGAAGTATAAGGAACACATATTGTTAGTGCAAATCTATGTTGATGATATTATATTTGGCTATACTAATAATAGACTTTATGAATGTTTTACAGAATTAATGAAATCAAAGTTTCAAATGAGTTTAATGGGGGAGCTAGAATACTTCCTAGGACTTGAAGTACAACAGTTAGAAAGTGGAATCTTTATAAATCAATCTAAGTACTTAAAGAATACAATTAAAAAATATCGCTTATAAAGTGTTAGTCATATGATAACTCCTATGAGCACATCAATAAAAATAGATAAAGACGAACATGGACAGAATGTAAATCAAACCATGTATAGAGGAATAATAGGGTCATTGTTATACCTTACTACAAGTAGATCAGACATTCAATATGTAATCTGTGTCTGTGCAAGGTATCAATCTGATCATAAGGAATCCCACTACACTCAGTAAAGAGAATCTTGAGATATCTCAAACGAACTCCAAGCCTTGGTGTATAGTATCCAAGGGAATCAGATTTTACACTGATAGGTTTTTCAGATGCAAACTTTGTAGGTTATAGAGTTGACAGGAAAAGCACAAGTGGATCATGTCAATTTATTGGTGCAAGATTAATTTCCTGGTTCAGTAAGAAGCAGACCACCGTGTTAAACTTTACTGCAGAAACAGAGTACATAACTGCAGGAATAGTCATCAGAAATAAATGGGTATTTAGAAACAAATCTGATGAAACCAATGTAGGCTGCAAATGGCTATTTAGAAATAAATCTGATGAAAATGGAATAGTCATCAGAAATAAACCTTTATCGTGTCAACCAAGACCCAATAACTATCCAGTTGTAGGCTGCAAATGGGTATTTAGAAACAAATCTAATGAAAATAGAATAGTCATCAGAAATAAAGCTAGATTAATTGCAGGGATACTCACAAGAAGAAGGAATAGACTTTGATGAAACCTTTGCCCCTGTAGCAAGACTAGAAGTCATAACAATGTTCCTTGCATGTACTGCATATCAAGGATTTTAAGTTTATCGAATGGATGTAAAAAATGCATTTCTAAATGGAAAGCTGCAAGAGTAAGTTTATGTTGAACAACCTCCTAGTTTTGAAGACTCTGAATATCCAAAATATGTATATAGGTTAGACAAAACATTATATGGATTAAAACAAGCACTTAAGGCATGGTATGAACCCTCTCAACAATTCTATGTGAAAATAAATTTCAAAGAGGTAAAATAGATACCATTCTGTTCCTTAAAAAACATAAGAAACATATATTGTTAGTGCAAATTTATGTTGATGACTGTATATTTGGTTGTACTAATAATAAATTTTATGAAAAATTTACAGAATTAATGAAATCTAAATTTCAAATGAGTTTAATGGGGGAATTAAAATACTTCCTAGGACTTCAAGTATAACAATTAGAAAGTGGAATCTTTCAAAATCAATCTAAGTTCTTAAAGAACACAATTAAAAAATATGGTTCAGAAAGTGATAGTCATATGAAAACCCCATGAGCACATCAATTAAAATAGATAAAGATGAACATGGAAAGAAGATAAATCAAACCATATATAGGGGAGTAATAGGGTCATTGTTATACTTTACTGCAAGCAGACCAGACATTCAATATTCAGTATGTGTCTGTGCAAGGTATCAATCTGATCCCAAGGAATCCCACTACACTGCAGTAAAGAGAATCCTTAGATATCTCAAAGGAATTCCAAACCTTGGTTTATGATATCTTAGGGAATCAGATTTTACACTGATAGGTTTTTCAGATGCAGACTTTGTAGGTTGTAGAGTTGATAGGAAAAGCACAAGTGGATCATGTCAATTCATTGGTACAAGATTGATCTCCTGGTTCAGTTAGAAGTAGACTACCGTGTCAAACTCTACTGTAGAAGGAGAGTACATTACTGCAGGAAGCTGTGCTGCATAAATACTATGGATGAGATCACAGCTTGCAGACTATGGTATAACATTCTCTAAAACCTCTATATTTTGTGACAACACGTCTACAATGCCGATTTCAGAAAATCCAGTTTTTCATTCGAGAACCAAGCACATTGATGTCAGATATCACTTTATCAGAGATCATGTGCAGAAATGTCATATTAAATTGGAGTACATTCCAACATAAAAACAAATTACAGACATTTTTATAAAACCTCTCGAGGAGAGCAAGTTTATTCAATTTCTTGGAGAATTGGGTATGCTTGATTTAAAATAATAAAAATGGACAAAAACTTTTACTGCTCTACTGCACATGTAGAAAGCAGACTATCATTATTTATGTAAAATGTAGATTAGCATTATTGCTCTACTGGACTAACATTATTGCTCTACTTCTCTACTCCTTAGTTCACAAATGGAAAATAGACTAGGAGTAATATTGTTCTGCTGCATCTATTTTAGGAAAACAATCTTAAATAATGATTGCCAATGCGTAACGGCTAGAAAACACAGTGAACGGTCATAATTTTCAAACGGGTATAAAAACTGAATTTTTTTTCAATTAGAGAATCACTTTACTCTCTAATACTCTCTCTCTATCTCTCTAAAAATGCTCTAATTCTCTCTCTAAGTATTCTAGCGTTCTACCGCACAAATTCGATTTCTGAACTCAACAATTCTTTCAAATCTTTTGAAAAATTGCCACCACACCTTCAAACACATCTCACAAGACTCTTAAGTTATCTGAAGAACAAAAGAGCCCCACAAGGAAGATCGAACTACAGACTGGAGTCGTGTTCGATTGTAATACTATACGAGATGAATCAGATGAAGTAAAATACATAGCTGACCTGATCGAAGAGGCTGGACTCAAGTATCTATGTGAACGAACAAGCCGGATCTATGATGATGAAGTACTCGACTTCATCGAAAAGGCGCAAGTTGCAGACAACCTGCAACTGATCTTATATACCACTACTGTAAAGAAGGTTGCAGTTTACATAAAACCAGACGATTTTGCAGAATTTTTCAATCTGCCGAATGATGGCTCAAGAATCATTCCACCAAACATCATAACTACAAGAAGGCACACTATGCTAACCAAAGACAGGTGAAATGAAGGCATAAGAACGATGAAGAAATACCTATCAAAGGAGCACAAGCTGCTCGCAGATGTAGTGAAGAAGGTCATACTCTCAAGGGAATTTAACAAGGATCAGATTACAACTGATCAACAGGAGATCATATGCGCAATTCTCACTGAATACAAAGTCAACTAGGCTAAGTTGCGTATGTATTAACTTGCCAAGGCTATACAGGCAAAGCAACCGTTGTTCAAAAGGATAATCAGCATCCAAAAAAGAAGGGAGGCAATGGACGATGACCAAGCATATTGACATCAAGAAAATAGGCAAGCAGCCTATTGGACTAACAAAAAGGAATGCAGCACTGCAAAAGCCTATGCAGACCACTGCAACAGTACAGACGAGATCAGCAGTAAAGCAGACCAAGAAAGTACCAGTCAGTAAAGCCCAACCAACCAAGAAGAAGCAGCAAAGAGTGACAAGAAGAAAAACTCCTTATACAGACCTTAATCGAGGAAACCATTTTGGATCACCCGACTACAGAGCCAACTCACATGGAGGTGGAAACACAATCTGCAGAAGTGCAGACTGGGCACATTGTTGAGACCTTATCCTCAAAAATACCACCAAAGGCTCCAGAAGTAGCTGTACTCCATGATGCCAATGTGACATTGAAATTCTTAAAGGCTGGAGTAGATGAGA
The DNA here is from genome assembly GCA_001925005.1 of Drosera capensis. Lineage (NCBI taxonomy): Eukaryota > Viridiplantae > Streptophyta > Magnoliopsida > Caryophyllales > Droseraceae > Drosera > Drosera capensis. The sequence goes on from LIEC01011876.1 coordinate 273,996, forward strand.
ACCTTCGAAGCCTGATCTTGGAAGCTCAAGAGAGTTTTCAAGAGATTAAGGAAGGACCTCGAGCTCAGTTGAGACAAAAGCTTGCTGACGAAGGATACACAAGAGGTGAGATAAGGGAAATAGAAGCCAATCTTACAGCCTTGCAGACTGGACCAGCTCAAGACACCTCTGTTGCACCCTCCCTCACAATCAGAACTACTACAACAGAGCCAACAACAACAACAACAATTATTCCATTCACAAGAAGTGGAATGGATACTTATACGATTGCAAAAGATCAACCAACTACTGCAACAGAAGTATGGACAACTAAAACAACAACAGAGGTGAGGCCTTCTCCAAAAAAGGTCATAGACATAGTTTTGTAGACGGTCCGAGCTGTAGAAGAAAGAGCTCAACTGCACATAGCTAGAACCTATCAACTACTTAGCTAGAGGAAGTAAGCTAAGATGCAGCAGAAGGAACAAAGGGAAGGCATGATTAAGGAGTTTGTGACACAACACAAAATGCCAATCAAAAGGCCAAGAACTGGAAGGCAAACAAGGGCTTCCACACCAAAGCTAATTCCTTCATGAACAAAGACCCTATACAGAATTAATCCAGACAAATCGCAGACATTAATTGGAGAAACTGAGGGGATGTCAGAAGAAAAAGTCCAACAACTAGCTCAGCTTCAAAAGAAAGAGGCCAGCAAGTCAACAAGACCAAAAAAAGCACACTTTCTGTTCAATGGAGCACTTGAATTCAAGGACTCCACCTTGAAGACTACCAGACTCAAACACGCTCTACTCAGACCCATTGATTTTGTGAATACACCTGCAGTTGAGGCTGAGCTAAAGAAGCTTTTAGCTAAACATGTCCAAGCTGTAACTCGGGAGATATATGATTATCTTCCAAGACCAACTTATGGAGAACAACGACCATCAGGTGATGATGGTGATCAGCCACAACCAAACACTCAAGACGATGATGACAAAATCATTGATCAGATTGTTGAAGAAGGAGTACAGGTACAGACTACAGCAGCCGAGATCACGACAACAGAGTCTCCTACAGTAGAATCAGCAACTGAGGAACCTACAAAAAAAGAATCTGTAGAAGAAGAAAAACCTAAGTCATCTACTGAAAGACGTGAAGCTGACAAAGGATATAAAGTGGACACATCCACAAAGGAAGCTGCAACTGAGTCTCCAGCAGAAGGATATGCAATAGAAGAATGTGCAGCAGAGACACAAGTAGTAATTGCACTTGCAGTTGAAGGACAAGCAGCTGAGGAACAAGCAGCTGAGGTTCAAACAGCAGGAGTGGTAGACGAACTACCTACAGTCGAGAAACAAAGAGAACTACTTGCAGCTGAAGACCAAGCAGCAGACATTCAAGTCTAAACTGTAACTGAGACAGAAATAACTCACACTGCAGCTGAGGAAACTGCTTCAAAAGATACAGAAGAGCCAATACAACTAACACATGTTCAAGCTACAACAGAAGTTACTCCCTCTCAAGACGATGTTCATAACATACTGAATATTCTATTTACGCCACCTTCCTCGTTTGAATTGGCGCAAACGGCAGCAGATCCACCATATGAAGTACAAGTACCTATGTACAGTGGGACCTCAGCAACTCAGATGAGATCAATAACAATCAAGAATCTAAAAGAGGCATTCAAAGATGATATTTAGATAGTCTCAATTCAGCCAAAACAAACAACAGAAAGGATACCATCCTCACCCTTAGAAATAACCACGGGCTACAGACTGCGAAGGTTGGATCAAGACATCTATGACATGTACTTATGGACCAGAGATGTATTTTATGAGCTCCTTGAAACTCTGTAGCCTATTGCAGAAAACATAGAAGAAGAAAGGGATATCAGAAGAAAAACCTTTGAAGATTTTCAAACTATACTCAACAATCTGACAAAGGGGTTATTGACCAAATGCAATGGGCAAATGCTTTGAATGTTTAACAATACCATATGAACTTATCCAATCTTAATAAATTCAGACGTCAACACAACGATAATCTACGAAAGCTTCACAGTGCTGTGCAGACTACCCAATAACAACTCATTGAACACATCCACAACAACGATACAAGGATGGTACTGCTGGAAACATAACTCCAAGTGATGCAGAAGAAGTTCTTCTCTGAACTCAAAAGCATACGCGCTGCCATTAAAGCTTTGGCCTCTACTCTCAATGCTAACAAAAAGGGGGAGAAGTAATCTGCAGCAGAGCAGCAAACAACTCCAAGAAAACCAGCTGTAACTCAGGAGGAGAAGCAATCTGTAGTAAAGAAAAGACAGACTTCACAGGGAGAAGAAGAAAGGTCTACAAAAAGATTTAGACATCACAAGGAGCAAACCTCAGGGGCACAGGACAATGGGGGAGCAATCTTATGAAGAAGGAAGATGACATCAACATCACAGAGATTCAGAAGAAAGGACTCCCAAGCGTAGTAGACAATCAGAAGAAGAACACAATAGTCAACACAACAAAGGAAAATAGCACCAAAGATAAGGTTAAACACCTCTACTACTCTTTCGGTTATTTTTTGTTTACCAAACAATATAACTAAGTAGTTAGAAAAGTTGTAAACAAGATCTACTTTTTGTCAAGAATATGCATCTATCAGTATTTGTTGCGACAAAGCCGCGGGACAAGGACGAGGAAGTTTGGGCTTTCGAGCTTCAACAAGTGTGTGGATACATTTGTCAATGGGTAGATGACAACGTTTACAATCATATTATAAATGAGGAGAATGCGCAAATATAGTGGGAAAAACTTGAATCTTTGTATGTAAAGAAGACTGGTATGAACAAACTATTCTTAATCAGGAAGATGATGAGTCTAAGATTTCAAGATGTCACTTCTATTTCAGATCATGTCAATGAATTTCAAGGCGTGATGGACCAACTATCAATGATGGGAGCCAAATTTGAGGATGAGATTCAAGGACTTTAGTTGTTAGGAACTCTACCAGATTCGTGGGAAACAGTTCGAGTATCTTTGACAACGTCAGCACCCAATGTATTGCTTCTAAAAAAAGAGATACGAAGAAAATCTCAAGGTATTGCTTCTTTGTCGTACATCACATACCTGACATTAGGTTTAATTTGGTTTCGGTAGCAAGACTGGATGATGAGGGCTTCTTTAATCTTTTCGGGAATGGTCTGTGGAAACTCAGCATCAACGCTATAATGAGTGCTCGTGGGAGTAAGAGAGGTGATGTCTATTATATAGAGTGGAGCGCAGTAGGTGTACAAGAAAATACAGCCCGAGAATTTGTATCGATTGGTTTATGACATAGACGCCTCTATCATATGAGTGAAAAAGGGATGGGATGCTTGACAAAGAAGGGCGTTCTTCCAGAGCTCAAGCACTACAAGTTAGAGACATGTCAACATTGTTTGGCTGGAAAGCAGAACCGAGTTTCATTCCAGAGCTTTCCACCTTCAAGGAAGATAGATTTGTTAGAGTTGATTCATTCAGATATGCGTGGACCATTGAAGGTGAAGACTAGAGGAGTAGCCTCTTACTTTATGACTTTTATTGATGATCAATCCAGAAAGCTTTGGGTCTATGCTCTAAAAAATAAAGATCAAGTGCTCTTGGTGTTCAAGGATTTTCATACATTGGTTGATAGGCAAACCGGAAAGAAACTCAAATACGTGCGCTTCGAAAATGGGCCCTTTTGATGCTTACTGTAAGGTGAAAGAAATCCGATATCAGACGAATCCTTGGAAGATGCCTTAGCTCAATGGCGTGGCAGAAAGGATGAATAGGACGTTGATGGAGAGAGTGCGGTGTTTTCTTTCAGAAGCAAAGTTACCATCTATGTTTTGGGGTAAGGTGTTATACACAGCTGCTCACATTATCAACCTATCCTTGAATTCAGCATTGTAGGGTGATATACCAGATAAGGTTTGCTATGATAAGGAGCCTTCCTACAGTCACCTACGAGTTTTTGGATGCAAAGTTTTTATCTATGTATCGAAGAATGAAAGATCTAAACTTGACAAAAAGACAAGATGGTGTGTCTTTATGAGTTATGGTCAGGATGAGTTAGGCTATAGGCTATTTGATCCGGTGGGGCAGAAACTTGTGAGGAGTCGAGATGTTGTCTTAGGGAAAAATCAAATGATAAAAGATATTGAAAAACTCAAGATGTCTGAAGAGAAGATTGAGGAATTGATTGATTCAGAGTCGATGTCCCCAAGCACTGGATATGAGCAAGACCAGGCATTGGAGCCAGTATATGTTGATGCTCCGAATCTTGATCCAATTGGTAATCAAGAAGATATTCAGGAGAGTGAGGCAGTAGAGCCAGTTTTTGTACCTTGAAGGTCCGAGAGGGCGAGTCAGTATGTGCTCCTTATATATGCGGGTAAACCCGAAAATTTTGTGGAAGCAATGGAAGATGAGTATAAAAATGAGTGGATCCGAGTAATGAAAAGTGAGATGAATCCTTTGCATGTCAACCACACATATGATCTGGTGCGATTGCCAAAAGACATGAGGGCCTTGAAGAATCGATGGATATTCAGAATAAAGCAGGGCTGATAAAGCTACTTGTCCACTTTATAAGGCTAGGTTGGTAGTCAAGGGCTACAGTCAACAGAAAGGAGTAAATTTTGATGAAATTTTTTCTCAAGTTGTGAAGATATCTTCAATTCGTACTGTTTTAGGTCTAGCAGCACGACCTGATTTAGAAGTCAAGCAGATGGATGTAAAGACAGTTTTTCTCCATGGTGATTTGGAGGAAGAGTTATATATGGAGCAGCATGAAGGTTTCTTGATGAAGGGCAAAGAGAGTTACGTATGTAAGTTGAAAAAGAGTTTATATGGTTTGAACCAAGTTCTGAAACACAGTGGTACAGAAAATTTAAGTCACTGATAGGGGAACTAGCGTATATGAGAAACACAATGGATCACT